>CANXYC010259917.1:0-11557 GCA_948193065.1 Aleurites moluccanus | reverse complement strand
GAGAAATTTTTCCTTGAGAACAAAGGCCCTTTAGGACTTGTTGCTAGCTCTCGTTATCACAACGAATATAAAAAGCTAAAAGAAATCAGAAATAAAAGAAAAAATCCTTTAAAAGATCTTTAGGAGTAGCTCTCTGTAATTTCGCCTCTGAACAGAACAATTAGAGGGAGGGCAAACTCACCTGAATGGTATCAGAGCCTAAAAGAGAGGATTTTTGGATTTCTTTGAAAGAAAAGTAGGACTTTGGGGGTAAAAATATAAATAACTTAAGTTTGGGGCTGATAAGGACTGCCAGTGAAACTCGGCTAAAAGTTTAAGGTCTTTTGTGTTACGTTTTAAAGTTTAAGGATAATAATGTGCGCAAGCTATAAGTTGGAGTACCATGAGTGAAATGAACTCATTCAAAAGAGGAGAAACTAAGATAAGAGATGGATTTTCATTAGGGTGTAAGTAACAAGGACTTGACAACTGATTTTCTGGTCTAATGCTCGAACTAGAAGAGTTGGTGACGGATCCTGATGCTATATTCTAATTTTCCATTAAAGAAATGAAGAATTTTGCAAGAAAAAGTTATTTATTTGTCGAGAAAATAAGAGGAGGTTCAAGAAAACAAAGGAAACCTTCTATCAATAAAATAAAAAAAGTAATGAAAAAAGAGTATACTCTAGAAACAAGTGAACCAGAGGAAAAATTAATGTTATGATACCATGTCAAGAAAATTGAGAACTCTGAGTAAAATTCTTACAAAATTATCACATTAAAGTCAGTTACATGAGCTGTTTTTATGTACAGGTGCCTTCAGCTTTGTTAAATAATCCTAGCTGGCAAAATAAGACAAAAGACTATAACTAACCTTCTAACAAACTAAAATCTTCAATAACTATACTTAACAAGACTAACTAATATCAGTAACTAATTTTAGGCTAGCTATAACTGTGCTAACTGCTCTAACTAATTAAATTACTTCTAATTACAACTGTTAGGATTAATAGTTTTAAAAACGAAATCGAAACTCAATCACTTTGATTGTTAGGATAAACTTGGATGGCAATGCCCTTTAGCCTAAGCTAGTGTGTCACCAATATTGAGTCGTATTGTCATAAATGATTTTGCAACTTCAATACTTTTTCCAATATTAGATTAGTGTTTTTAATTATCTAAAAAAATGGATTTGTGTATGTGGCGGAGCCAAAAATAGTGTGGTAATTTTTTTTTTAATATAAATGAATATTAATTATAAATCCACATTTATTTTGATATGAACAAAACTTTATTTAGAAGTCCATATTATTAATTTTATAAATTTAGTTATATTAAAATTAAATTCTATTGAAATTGATAAAATTTATAAATGAATTGTAAATAACAACACTATAAATTTAAAATAAATTCATATTTATATATAGAAATTGAAGATTATAATTTATTTATAAATGACTTTTTTTAATGATAATGATATTAATTTGGCATTCATTTATTTTAGATACAATATAATTTCTTTTATATATATATATTTTAAAGATATTAATTTGGTATTTTTTTTTTCAAAGCAATAGGTTAAAGAACAAAGATAAATATTTTAGAAATGGAGACGACACTTCTCTTTTAATTTTTTGCAATTTCACTTTCTTAGTTATCATTTAATTTGATTATAATACATTTATTACATATTTAGATAATAATTTTCATAAGTAAATAATGTATAATTAAATTTTATTTTTTATTTATTCTTTTTAATTCACACATATATATTTTTTATAATAAAAATATATTAAATAAATACATAATTTATATATAAGAAACTATTCTTTTATATATAGAAAAGAATATTTAAGAAATTTTTTATTTTTTAGTTCTCATAAGAAAGAAAAACTTATGAACTAAAAAAATAAGAAAAAGAAATTTAAGTTACATTTACTTCTATTTTATTTATTTTTTTATTACATAAAAATGATATTTATACATTTTTTTAAAAGTATATTTATTGAATATAGAGTTTTTATAAAAAAAATAAATTTTTATTTTTATTTATTATAAAATAAATTTCTTTTACCTTTTAATTTTTAATTTTGATTTGATCCCTTTATTCTTAAATGAATATATTTTTTTTTTATTTTTAATAAGAAAGATAATTTACCGAATTAAATTTTAAATTATAAATCTATTAACATTTTATTATTTTTTTTTTAAATTGTACTCATTGAAAATATTTTTTAATTACATATTTTACTAAAATATCTTAATAATTCATATATATTTTTTAAAATTGAATAAATTATAGGATTCAAATAATAAGTAAAGAATCAAATATATTATACAAAAAATTATTATTTTTGAAATTATTAGATTATATTCAAATATATTGAGAAGTAATAACATTTTCTCAATTTTTTTTATTAGGTTAATTAACTTTTTAGATAATAAAAATAAAGTTTTCTTCTAAAATAAAATTAAAAAGAATATAAAATTAAAAGAAAATTTATTTTATTGCATGTAAAAAAATGAAAACCTTTATTATGATATTTTCTTATGTAAAAAAATTATGTGTTTATTAAATATAGTTTTTAGTATCATATTTTTCTAAAAAATAAAAAATATGGACAATAATATTTTTATATATTAAAAGTAATAATAATAACGAAATATATTGAAGGAAAAACTTACCAAATGAACCATCTACATGACGGAGATATATTCAAAAGTGGAAATCACATATCATTTAAATTTTTCAATAGGAACAACCAAATTTAATCTAAAATCACCATACAAATACCAAAAGGAAATAGAGGGTAAATCAAATTTACTTCTTGTAGTGCAGAACTACTAACACCGTTTAGTCTCCAAACGCCTTAAATGTGAAGTCTTTAGTCCCTCCACAAGATATTGATGTTTGGACTTTGATTAAAATGTATACAAAATTTTATAAACTCCTCTCTTTATTTGAGTCCTTAGAGTTTAATGTATGATCATGTACAAGTCTAAAAATTTTGGCTAATGTAAATAAAACTATGATATTTGGCTTATCTTACCTTTACCTTTTCTTACACAATCAATAATAGTATACGTGCAAGATAAGAGATAATTGAGTGTGATATAATCAATATATATAAAGTCTCTTTAAGTTTATACTTTAACAAACATCTTTTTTACTTTAGAATTCTCAATTCTGAAGACAAGCAAGAAAATCATTATAAGCTTAAGAAAAATGTTAAAGACAACACAACCATCACACCATTCTCCTAAGCATGGCCGGCCACAAATATGTATATTCATATATTAATTATTTGATTTTTCTTAATTCAAAGAATCGATTACAACTCATCATACTCATACACCATTTTCAAGTTACAAGGTGTCGAATACACACACTTGCAAAGTGTCTCATAACACTTGGTTAACTTTGCCAAGTGTTACAAGATGATGAAAACTTAGTAATTTAGGATAAGTTTGGATCATGCCAACTATCACCAATAGTACACCTACACTAACATGTGTTTGATTACATCAATACTTGGAAAAGTATTGAATCTTAATCAACACTTGTCCAAAGCTCTAATTTTAGGGTTAGTAACCCTAAATAAATTTAGGGAATCCAAACTCTAAACATTTTAAGGATTAGGATTTCTCAATCTAAACCTTAAAATCATTAATTACATTTTCATACCAAATATCATTCAAATCTTTCAATTTAGTACACGTATCCATATCTCGAAAGATTATTCGTGAATGTAATGAAATAATAAAAATCACCTCTAGCTATTTTGCTAAGTGGCTATACACAATATTGTGTATTAGCTCTAAAATATCTTTGGCTCTCTGACTTTGTCCCGTGAGGTGTGACCTGGTCATTTTGCCTTGAAGATATGATTCACAAACTGGATAGGGTTTAGAACCAAAGAATCCAAATTTCCTTGTTTCTCCAATTCATAAAGTCTATCCTTGGCAATATGTCCAAGTCTTAAGTGCCAAAGTCATTTTAGACTAAAATCATTCCTTACCATAACATTAATACCAAACATACTTGTGAAAATTTTGATTGTTTTGCTTTGGAGATAGTAAAGATCATCAATCACAAAACCCATGCCTATAATTTTATTATGATAAAATATTTTACAAATATCTCTTTGGAATAAAAGTTCATAACTTAATCTAGTCAAACTAGATACAAAGATGATATTTCTATAGGCATTTGATATGTACAAAACATCCTTTAAAAGAAAACTATGATAACAAAGATCTATATAAGTTGATCCAATAGCTCTAACCACAACAAAAGAACCATTGCCAAGCTTTAAGATAACTTTTTCCTTCCTCAAGTCTTTCTTACTTGCCTGATCCTACAAAGATGCACAAATATGAGAAATAGCATTAGTATCTAGGATCCAAGCAAAAGATAAGTTAGGATCATTATCAAAAAAGTAAGATATAGAAGGAATACAAGAACTTTCAATCTTCTCTTTCCTTTTCAATGATTCCTTCAACTTTGGACAATCGGATCTTTAGTTTCCCTTTTCTTTGCAATGAAAACACTTCCCTTTCTCTATCTTAGCTCCAATCTCTTTGAACTTTCCCTTTGCAACCCTACCTTTTGCCTTAAGAGCAGAGTTATCAGACTTCTTCTGTTTCTTGCTCATTTTCTTCTTGATCTTAGAAGAACTAGCAACCAAAATTGCCTCTTTGCTCTTAGGTTGGATATTTTGGGCTTGTATTAACATGTTCATCAAATATGAGAGTGTAGCCTGAATTTTATTCATTTAAAAATTCACAATAAAGAGTAAAAAGACTTTGAAAATGACTGAAGCATCAGATCAGTTTGCAGTTGAAAATCCATCAAAAAATAAAGATCCTCTAACTGCTTAATAAGAGAGATCATTTTCTGGATGTATTCAACAACTTGAGTACTTTCAGTCATCTTAGCTAGGAATAACTATCTTGACAAGTCATATTGCGTGATTCAACTTCTCTCACCAAATATCTCATTGAGATGGGTGATTATGTCACAAGTAGAATTCATGTTCTCATACAACTTTTGTAACTCATCAGTCATAGATGCAAGTATGTATGGACTGACTACTAAATCATCATCCTTCCATTTATGTAAAATGGCACGTTCTTCTTGTATCACCCCCTAGGGAAAAGGTTTAGATACATTACATTCAATAACATAATCAATCCTTTCAAAATTAAGAATAATTCTCATATTTATGAACTAGTACAAAAAGTTTATACCACTAAGCCTGTGATGGTACAAAATGATTGATAAAGGGTTTAGCGGTGTCATATTATCATAAATATATACTATAAAAAATTATAAATTTAATTAGTGAAGTTATTTGTAACCATTATAATGATTTAATCTTTAATCTTTTATGGTCCTCCTATTAACTTGTCAAATCCTACACTTCCACGTAGGAAATGAAAATCTTGTTGGGTAGATATCTAGTGTGTGATTGAATTCTTGCAGGGTTGTGAATGCCTCTCTAGCTTCATAAGTCCATATTGAAACATTGATTCCCCAAGTGAGCTAACTTGCTCATCACGTTAAATGTGAAGCTCGATCAATAATCGACCCCTAGCATTACAAACATTCAACTTCACAATGTCTATATTGGTCTTTCATACTAGTTAAGTCCAGCCCATAGAAACAATAAGTACAAGGATTTGAACATTGATTGACTCAAGCTTCATAATGTCCATATTGCCAATAATATATCCATGCACCCATAAGAAACAAATGCCTTAACAATATCTGCAAATAGATTTAAACAATTATGTCACCATATGATACTTCATATATCACAACATAAAACCTTAAATCCCTTTAATCATGTTGCTCTTCAGTAGAAAGCCAAAGACTTAATCATTTTAATGGATTTTTGCCTCATTAATTATGGTGGTCTCACTTTGCACATTATCAATTTTAATATCATACATTTCATGCTTAAATCATGCATTCTAGCATACATATGATATAGACAGACAATGCATAAACATAAGGATGATCATGGATAACTAAGGGGCCAATTCCTAGCCACAAGGAATTCAGTTAAAGATTAGGGTTCCAAATGTAAACAAGTCTACCATCTTGCTCCCACTAGGCATGACATGGATTGAGCCTTCTAAATCTTGTAATCACCACATCTTCTGCTATCCGTTTACATAAGTAATCCTTGGCATACCAAAGCGGGATAACATAACATGTAGCTCAAAGACTCAATACAAATGAAAACACCTAAACTATTATTATTACATTCCCAATGAAAAATATAATTACAATTATCCCAAATAAAAATAACATACATGTAATAACCCTAATTGAAAATTTAAAACGATTAAAGGTAATTACAAGAAACGAGCGTCGGTAGTCGATTTTTCATAGAGTTTAGAAGATGCATTGCTTAGAATTAATTATGGTTAACCTAAGTTGGGTAGATTAGTAGCATGAAAAAAATAATTAAAGGATTAAATGGAATTAGAAAGAGTGTTAATTAATTAAATCAATTAAAAAACTTAAAAGAAAAAATTAGAAAACCTAGGTTTGAACACCCTTCGGTGTTTGATTTTTAATAAATTCTAAAGCAATCTTTTGTCCAATTTTTCTTCACACACCTAAAATTGATGAATAACGGATGAGTTAAAAATAAAATTAAGTGAAATTGATAAAATTGAAATACTTAAATAGAGAAGTAAAAGAGATAGAAGAATAATAAGAGGAAAATAACAATTTTGTAAATTTTGAGAAAATTGGTCAAAATTAATTTGACTAATAATTAATAAATAAAAAATAATAATAATTATTGGGTGTATGGTGGCAGGCTAAGTGGGAGGCTCTCTGCCAAAACTAATTTGCTTAATTTTATCTAAAATAATTTAGACACAAACTTAGGTTATATTCATTTCCTTTTCATTTTTCTTCAAATTTTATTTTCCTAAATTCTAATTGGTTATTAATTATTATAAATAAACAATTAGATAAAATTATCACCATCGTCTTCTTCCTTTTCCCTTGGCTGAAAATTCTACCATAAAATTCTCCAAAATTTTGCTTCACCTTACTTACTCAAATCATCCCTCCATCTTTATCAATCTTCATGCCTCCATCTCCAAAGTTCATTTTCTTCATCAAATTTGTAGATAGTTAAAAGAAATTCTTCAAAGGGCTTCAAAAGGTAAAAAACTTAACTTATATCATGTTATCATTCAATAAGTTTTAATGTTAATTTAAAAGTTTAATTAGTGAAAGAAAGTAAGATTAGAAGTAAATCGTTGAAAATTCTGAATTTCTTGTGACTTGAAAGAATCTCGAGGCTGAGTTTTCGTGCCCTTATATTTAGAATTTGAAAATTCTTAAAACATAAAAGTTGTAGATTTGCATGTCTAGATTATTATTTTTTTTCTAAAATTTTTGTAAATTCTTGTTGTATTAAGAGATATAGATTACTGAGTATAACTGACTCAGGTTAGAATTTGTGCTGAGAGACCCTATTAAATTTTACAATTTTAAGGACATTAAAATTTGATTTAGGGGAAACTTAAAAAATGAAAAATCTTCCCTTGTCTCTTAGCTAAAATTTTTGAAAACAAAACCACATTTAAAAATTTACATAATGAGTTACAAGTGAAAAAGTAAAGGTTGCTCGCATAGGAATTGCGGGGTAGATTGCACTATAAAATGTATAGAGCTTAGAAAAATCTTATTTTTGGATATATTAGAGCCTGAGATGTCTAGTTTAAGTAGGAAAAATAATTGAATCAATTAGATAATTATAGATGGAGATATGACTAAGAGAACCAAGGCTATCAATAGGATGAAAGTTGAAATTAACCCTAAGATTTGGAAATTTTAGGAAAATTGATTAATTAGAGTTTTAATTAATGTAAGTTATTATCAGATTGATACTAAATTATATTTAATTGTATGTGTAGCATCTAAAGGGGATGACAAAAAGGTTTATGATCACCTCTTTTGTCTTTGTTGAATAGATGAGGAAGCTTGATTTTTGGATTTTGGCTATAGAGGTGAGTAATATGTATATTTCTTTACTTGAATTTGTTATCCAATGGAATTGTTGAGATTTCCTTGATATGTTTACTTGAACCTATTGGCATGTTTAAATGATTGAAAATACCTATTTATTGAATTATCATATTTCTTGGCCAAATACTTTATTGAATGAAACCCTTGAAAGTGCCAAAGTTTGTTCTTTTGACATTTAATGATTAAGCACTTTATATGGAATTATGAAATAACAGAAGTTTAAATCACATTGTGTATAGTGGTTTAATGATCCTACCTAGGAGGGGGTTGAGGTTCTAGCCATGCGGTCTGATCAACCGTATGAGTGAAAAGTATGCTACCGAACTGTAGCCTCTGCTTAAATGATCAAATGATAATTTTGTCATTGATAATGATAATGTGATACAATTTGTATCTTTAATGACATTATGATAAAACTTGATAATTGAGCCTAAATGACTTTACTAGTAAATAATTTGTTTATTTCATCTTTCTTATGAATTCTTTACTTTGAGACTGGTCATACTTATTATTATATATTTTATCAATTTTATTGATACCATTACCTTTCTTGTGAGCTAAGTTCCCTATCTAGCCTCGCAAGTAAGGTAATATATGTATTACTCACTGAGTTTTCAAACTCATCCTGTTGTGATTTAAATGTTTTTTCAAGACTCTGTAGATAGTGGTGTTTCCAACTTACTTTCTACTTCCTGCTGGGAACCGACTGTATCTATATAACTGTCTTTACTGTAAAATTTGTATTCTATTTTACTCTAAAAATGCTCCATGATCATAGTATTAGAATAGTGGATGTGTAGTTACCGTGTTGTCAACTTAATCAAATACTAGTTAGTAATATATAAATTTTAATTAAGATACTACATATATATTGATAACAAATTGCTAATTGAAGAATGGGAATTTGATATAAAATTGGAAGTTGAGCATATAAGGTAGAATTTTAGAAGTGTTGGTTTTCTTGCAGGTTGTGTTTATTGCTAAATTGAATGAGTCGTAACTTGGGATTATTATATTTACAAAGGACACTAGCGAAATTTTCGTAAATAATTTTATGAGTTAATAATTTGAAAGTTAGGATGGTTTCTATAGGAACTGGTAGTCTTTAGCTAACCCTTTTCCTAAAATCGTCATATCCCAAATCGGGGATGTGACAATACAATTGCTTTCTATATACATGATCGAACCATATATACCAAAGACACAACAACATCAACCTTTAATCACATAAACTCATATATAACAAGGTTACTTACCTTTAGTTTATTTTCAATTTCATTTAAATATCATATATTTAAATTTATCCAGTCTTAGATATCATATAGTCACTATATGAAGTAGTTCCAATGAAAAATGAAGCCTAAAAACACTTTTGGAAAAATAGGGGCAACCCCTAAAAATTGTGCGCAGTTATGCAGAAAAATTCTACAGGGTCGTGCAGCATAAAACATTGTTGTCCATTTTGGGGCAGAAACTTTTTATTTGACACTTTCCTATAGAAAACATTCTGCACGACCATGCAGAAAAAACCAAGGCTGTCTGGATTTTCTTTTCTTCCAAAAATCAATTATTTTTACACCAAAACTCCATTAATCATCCAAACATATAGCAAATATAAAATCTACATGAATTTTAGTTAAATTTGGGTGGTTCTTATACCACTTTAAAGGAAAACCTACCGAACGATCTGTATGCGCAGCAGATGAACAACGGAAGTGGAAATCACGAATCATTTAAATTTTCTAACAAGATTAACCAAATTTAATCTAAAATCACCATGCAAAGACTAAAAGGAATTAAATCTCTTTACAAGAATCAGATATGGGACTTGGTTAAATTACCTAAAGGTAAAAGGATTGTTGGCTGCAAATGGGTTTTCATAAAAAAAGAAGGAATTCCTGGAGTTGAAGATGCTAGATATAAGGCACGTTTAATTTCCAAAAGCTATAGCCAAAAGGAGGGAATAGACTACAATGAGATTTTCTCTCCTGTTGTGAAACATAGCTCAATCCGTGTTTTATTTGCTTTAGTTGCACAGTTTGACTTGGCGCTACAATAGCTTGATATGAAGACTGCATTTTTGCATGGTGAGCTTGAAGAGGTTATCTATATGCATCAACCAAAAGGATTTCTAGTTGAAGGTAAAAAGATCATGTTTACAGGTTGAAAAGGTCGCTTTATGGTTTAAAACAGTCTCCAAGGCAGTGGTACAAGCGGTTTGATGCTTTTATAACTAACAATGGATATTCCAAGAGTGCATTTGATAGCTGCGTATACTAAAGGTTATTGTCTGATGGTTATTTTGTTTATTTGTTACTTTATGTTAACGACATGCTCATTGCTGCAAAGAGCAAGTCAGATATTGATGATTTGAAGAAATTGTTGAATAAGGAGTTTGACATGAAAGACTTAGGTGCTGCAAAGAAGATTTTGGGGATGGAGATTAAATGAGAAGATGGTAAGGTTTACTTGTCTCAGAAAAAGTACATTGAAAAAGTACTTGAAAGATTTAACATGCAGAATTGTAAATCTGTTAATACTCCTTTAGCTTCTCATTTTAAACTTTCATCTTTGATGTCACCTCAAATTAAGAAAGAGGTGAAGCACATGTCCAAAATTCTATATTCCAGTGTAGTTGGTAGTATCATGTATGTTATGGTTTGTACTCAACTAGATATTGCACAAGCAGTTAGCGTGGTGAGCCGTTACATGTCCAATCCGAAAAAAGTACATTAGGAAGCTGTGAAGTGGATACTTAGGTATCTTAAGAGTGCTTCCGATGTTGGCTTGGTATTTAGTAAGAGAGCTAACATAAATTCTTCAGTTGTTGGTTTTGTGGATTCTAACTTTGCAAGTGACCTTGATAGGAGGAGGTCGACGACGGGCTATATCTTTATGCATTCAAATTGTTCTATTAGTTGGAAATCAACACTCCAATCTATTGTCGCTTTGTCTACCACAGAGGCAGAGTATATGGCTGCAGCGGAAGCAATAAAAGAAGCTATTTGGCTAAAAGGTTTGGTGTCTGAATTGGGTTTGTCACAGGATAACTCATTGCTTAGATGTGATAGTTAGAGTGCTATGAAAAATTTCATGAACGCACCAAACATATAGATGTCAGATTTCATTTTATTAGAGATGTTGTTGAGAATGAGATTGTCTTGGTTAAGAAGATAGGTACTAAAGATAATGCAACGGATATGTTTACCAAGATTGTTCCTTTGGACAAGTTCAATGTCACATCCCCCATTTCAGGAGATATGACGGTCCTAGGGTATGGGGAAGGCATAAGGCCACCTAAACCCGTAGAATCCCATTCTTCATTTTCTACAGAAAATTTGCCATAACTACTCTATTTTTACAATCTAATACCCAGGATCCAAAGTCCCTCTCTTCATAACAAACATTAACACAACCTGCACAAATCAACACTTCTATTTACATACTCATCTCATACTACAATGTACATTCCACATTTGTTATCATTTTTCCCAATCCAATATTTTACACTGCATATAT
>CANXYC010259872.1:0-12088 GCA_948193065.1 Aleurites moluccanus | reverse complement strand
ATGAGTTTGAGATAAAATGCATATGTGATTTATGATATGGATGAAAATATTGAAGTGCATTTTGAGTTGCAATTGAAAAATGGAGGATATAAGGGGATGTATGTTATATTGGGAGTGCTTTATTATATGTTTTGCGGATAGCTTAAGTTAGAGTTTCAAAGGAAACTTTGTCAATTTTTCTGCATACATGTTTGGTAATATGATGTTTTAAAAAAAAAAATTATGACCTAAAATGTATCATAGGTTAAGTAATGAATGTAATTATTTAAGCATGGGTTCTTCGTGGTACTGCTGGCTTAGGCATTACCCGTACCCTAGGACCGTCATAGTCTAATGTTAGGCTGTGATAGTATCAAAGGAGAAACAAGATAAAGGGACATTGTTTGGTTCAGGCTGAATTCCCAAAATAGGAGCAGAGCTAGGAACCTCATTTTTTCCATGAGTATCACCTTTGATAGTGACTACAGCAGTTCCATGAGGCATTTTGAGCTTTTAGTGTAAGGAGGATGGAACAGCCTTCGCCTTATGTATCCAGGGTCTTCCAAGGAGGAGGTTAAAACAAGTAGGTACATCAATTACTTGGAAAGGGATAGAAGTGGTCGCAGGTCCGATCGTTACATCTACAGTAGCCACACCTAAGACCTCTCTCTTTATATTATCATATGCCCTCACAATCTGATCGGAGGGGGTGAAATCTGCAGCCCCAAGGCCCAAGCAACTTGCCACTTTCAATGGGCACACATTCAGAGCTGACCCATTATCACCAAAACCATGGGGACTGTCTTCCCTTGGGTCATCACAGTTATATATAGCGCCTGGTTGTGATTTTCTCCTTCCTTTGGTAAATCATGATCAGTGAAAGAGATGGAAGCAACCTTGGTTGAGCTAGTAAGGGAAGCTACCAAGGTTTCGGGAGAAATATCAACTGGTGCTTGATACTAATTCAATGCCTTGCAAAGAGCTTGACGATGTGGGAAGAATGACTGGATGAGACTCCAAATGTAAATATTGGCTTGGGTTTTCTTTAATTGTATGAGGATAGCATCCTCTTTAGGCTCATTATTTATTTTTTCAATGGGAGGGGGAACATGGTGGATGGGTTGCTGTACTAATGAGGTTGGTTGATAAAATCTACCACTCCTTGTAATTACGTCTATTTCTTACATAAAATTATTAAGATCTAATACACAACAAAAATCATTATTTGATCTAATCAAAGAGACTAGATCCATTTCTGTGTCGCAAGAGTGGAGGAAATTAACTTGATGATTTGGAAGAGGGTTGGTGTTGATGTTGGGTCTTGCTATTGGTGGAATGATATCGCCACTATCCACCAAGTCCTTGATCTTATGTCTTAGGTTTTTGCACATTTCTGTTTTGTGCCCTGCAGCTTGATGATATTCATAGTACTCACTCATGTTCCAACTTTTGGGAAAAGGATTTGGGGGTGCCCTAGGCGCTAAAGGCTTTACCAAATTTGCCTCCAATGCCTTCTTGTATACCATGACTAATGGCATACCCAGATCAGTAAAAGCCCTCCTTTCGAGTCTAATAGGAGGATGGTTAGATATGGCAGCCACTTTCCTGCCTTTCTGATTGGCGGAAGAGTTATGAGTATAATGGATGTTCTTCTTGTACCTTGAACCAGAGGACTCTTCCTTGATTTACCCGCTTTAGATCAAATCCTCTATCTTTGAGGCTGTGGCAATAAGGGCTTTAAAGTCTGGCAGGTATTAGGTCTGGAATGAGTATGGTAACTTGGAAGGAGATTCTTGATGATTATATCAATTTGATCCTGCTCGGTGGGCCAGTTCATCATTTGGGTTACTTTAGCCCTCTATCTGGTGAGGAAAATGGGGAAGGACTCCCTTTGTTGTTGCTTGGTGGTCTCCAAGTCTCTCTTAGTGATATCCACCTCAATATTATAATGGTATTGCTTAACAAAAGCATTGCAAATATCATCCCATGTTTTTTTGAAGTTGGAGTCTAAGTCGATAAACCATCTCATCATCGCACCTGTGAGCGACTGTTGGAACAATTGAGCAAGGAGCTCATTATCCACCCCCAATGGGTTCATAGCCCCCACATACATTTTCAAATGAGTCTTGGGGCAGGTAGTGCCATCAAACTTGTCCATGCTAGGCATCTTAAATTTTGGAGGAACCCTAGCATTTGGGAACAAAGTAAGTGAATCCACATCAATCAGATCCTCATGATTTTTGATATTTTTCAGAAGCCTTTCCATGGCTTCAAATTTATCCATCAATTTATTGGTTTCTGCTGAGTTAGAATGTTTTCCTTCATGAAAAAGATTCGAGGAGGAGGATGGCATAGTATGGTCGGTCAAATTGATAGTCTGAGGTGGAATTATGGTTTCTGGAGCTTTCTTGTTACTCGTCAGATCAATAATAGGATTTGGTGGAATAGATGAGGATGTATTAGGGACATCAGGTTGAGGGGCACTTGTTCCCTGGCCCATCGTGGTTTTCACCTCACTAAGGATGGATTGGCATTGTGCATCAAGGGCATGGATTAAGGCTACCTGGAAGTTATCCTCTTGCTTCTTCAATAGGCTAGCCAACATTGTTTCTATAGATTTCATACCGGGTGCTACGCCTTCCATTTGTTCCTTTCAAAAGAAACATTTGGAATTAGGTCAGGGTGATCCAAAACCTAAACAAGGATGGAAAAAGGTAGGGTTTGAAGATTTTCATGGGTGGTCTAATGGGTTCAAAGTTTTGGGCTTTGGGTTTTGCGGGTGGTCTAATGGGCTCAAAGTTTTGGTTTCGACCATTGACTCATTGATTCTTAGTCCATAAATGCATGAATGTATGGTCATGCATGGATGTATGTATACATGAGGAAAATAGGTTTCATGATAACAATTTAACACTATTATGGTTCATGGGCCCTAAGGTCCAAGGTCTAATGTCCATTACACGAAGGCTAGGTGGTTTGGTTTAAGGGTACCCATCACACTAGAGCAGTGATATACCTAACCACATGTGAAACAATGAGTTTCGCGTGGGTCCAATAGTACTACTGCTCATTACACTTCAAAAAGTTTCTGAAGATTCGTCGCGGAGTGGATGCTTTTGCTATCTCCCAACATACTCAAAGAGAGTTGTCGGATCAATGCTACTCGTTATCCAAAGGTTGAATTTCGTAACTGGTGATGTAGTGATGCATGAAAATCAAAGTTAAACTCAAGCCAACTAAAAAGTAATTTTTGAAAAGATTTTCAACCAATTGGTAGTCCTCTTTAACTTTTGAAAAAAGTTTGTCCCCAGTGGAGTCGCTAGCTGTGAGGCCTCGCCCGAGCACCACCGTCCAAGCCCTGCGCTCTTCGAAGGAAAAAGAGGCATAGTGGGTATCAAAGTGCTCATATGGGGGAAATTTCTCACGGAGGAGACGAGCTTAGTGCCTTTTATTTGAAAATGATTTTGATGTTTTGAAGTCGCCACCTTAAGTTATTTTTTATTGGGAAAATTTAAGGTAAAAACCCATTTTGACTCCAATTTTACCCCAAAGGAAAAAGTGCACTAGTCTTCGAAACCAAAGAGGATTCGGGGACTAGGTTTTCGGTTGAACTTGGCTTTCAATTTTAACCTTGATTTAAAATGATTTTCATGAGCAATTAAAGAATGACATATAAGATGCATGAGCAAATAAATAAATGCATGAACAACTGAAATAAAATCAAATAAATAATTAAAGAGAGCAATAAAAGTAAACTCTAGCCCTTATGGGTTTTAGGTTGATCACACATTCCCTAAATAATATATAAAATTAAGCAAATAATGAAAGGAAAAGAGATGTTTTTGTCGTTTTTGGATTTGAAGCTTTTATACAGCTTGCCTGCGTATCCCGTCGAATGGGAATCAAAACCCATACAGTTCTTCCTTCTCGCGAATGAGGGTTGATTTTATGCGCAATTTATCATGTTTTGATTCTTTATTTTAATGCTCTACCAAAATAAAGAAGATGAGTTAGGAAACCATACCTTTGCCCTAGCTTTTAAGGATGCTGGCGGACGGAGTGCTCTTCTGGACGGGAGTTCCACCTTGAATCGGATGATGCCTGGGAGATGCCTTCTTAGCTCTTAAGAAAACAAACTGCCAGAGGGACATTGCTTTGAAGAAATATTCAAATGAGAGGCTCAATATGCCCCTAATAACAACTCTTTTAAAATTAACAAAGCTAAAAAAAGAAGAAAATATGACTTGGAGAGGAAAAAAGACGAAATTTAATGATGAAAACGATTTCTTGTCTTCTTTTCCTTGCTTCCGTGAGTCTTGGTGTATTTTTGTGTGTCCTGGAAGGTAGGGTGAGGCTTTCTATTTATAATTGGAGCTTGGGGGGCCGAATCCCATCATTTTTCAATGTGGGATTCAGAGGAAAACAGGTGCAGAACGTCGCTATCACCGGCAAGAGGAGAAGTTGCCGCCAAAAGGGGGTGGCCTCACCGCTATAGTGCCTTGGCAGCACGGGTTCTGAAGAAGGGCGGCAGCCGTGGCAAGGAGCCACACTGTCACCCCTAGTCATGGCGATTGCCGCCCAGAGGGGGTGGCTCTGGCGGCAATGCTAAGCCTGGAGGGCGGCACCTGTGTCCCATCTTCGTTCTAAAGACGTTCCAAGTCTGTCTGAGTGTAGGTTTAGTTCTGGGGAATGCCGTTCGGGTTGGAACGATTCCGATGGTATAAAAAATGAGTGGTCACAAAGCCTTATGTATGATATGAGATTGACATGAGATTATACGTGTTTCATGGCCCTTTATCTATCTTATCTACATAATATAGTATTGTTTACTTGTTCATTGATCTCAAGCTATATCTTATTGCTTACCATTGATGGCCAATCTTTTATCGATATTGTTACTTACTCCAAACTACCAAAGACATTTTGTGTGCAAATTAATTAACTTTTGACAAGAAAATTTGAAATGCTAATAACCATTCATTATATTTGTTGATACTTGACTTCCATTGATAACCTTTGTTATTATATGCTTTTATCTCATGTTTAATGATATATACATGCTCACTGAGTATTTTATACTCACCACATAGTGATTTATAATTTTTACGGGGATGAGATAAAGGAAGCTGATTCCAAGTCAAATTATTTTCCTACTTGGGATGTCAAGTATATCGAGGTAGAATATTATTCACTAAAGGTTATAAGTGTCCATTCATAGAGCTCCATAGCACTATGTATAATTAGATGATTGAGTATTATAATGATGTATAAACATTGAAATAATTGATAATTTAGTGGCATTAAAAAATGTAATGTGTAATGTATAATGATTGATAATGACAATGATAGTGAAGTGATAGAGACAGTGATACTGAAAATGCTAAAATAATATTTATATGTTTTAAAAGAGATTTATAAGTGCTATGTATGTCTGAGAAACTGTGAAGTTGAGGGTGTAAAAAAAGGCAAATTATTGGGAGTGCCAAAAAAAATAACTTTTGTGCAGGCTGTGTAATTTTTGAAAGACCCGATTTTGGGCTGGAATAGTATTAAAGTTACAAAGGAAACTCTGGCAAAAATTTCTATAAAATTTATAAGTAATAAATGGGATTTAAGTATTGATTAATGAATAATATTGATTGAATGATTGATAAGTAGATTGTTCATGGGTTTTATGGGTTTCTGATGACTTTAGGTCTACCTGTGTCCTAGGACCATCGCGACCCAAAAGTGGGTCATGACACTACTGCCTATGACCCATAATGACTCTAAAAGCTATATAATGATAAACTATAAATAAAAATAAGCTATTTTAGTTCCCACTTTGAAATCTGAAACTCAACAGAACTGATAAAATAAGTTACATAAGTTTGTGGGGTTAAAGTCTAATTAATGGAAGCTTTAAGGAGTTAAGTGTAATTTGCCAATTTTCCCATCTATATAAGTTACACTTAGAAGATTTTTTCTCCATTTTGATCTTTTTCTCCACCTTGTTGGCCGAACCTATTCTCCCATTTCTTCATCAAATCCAACCAAAGTTTGTGAAGGAAACCATAAGAAAAACCTAGTTTCAACCTTTTCACCTAATTTTCTCTAAGAATTCACAAAATGAATCAATAAATTCTCAAAGGAAGCATTCAACCATCACAACATCAAGAGGTAACAAGGTGATTTCTTTAGTTATTTAGGTTTAAATAAGTGTTATATACATTGAATTAGATGAATTTGATGCTTAATTGCATCAATTGATGCATTTGGTAGAAAAACCCCAAATTTTAAAACACTAATTTAAGTTCTTTGTAACCAAACCCTAGATTAATGATGTTTAATGTCTAATTAGGTTAGAATATGTTAATTTGATGCTAATGGAAGCTTAATTGATGGTTGTTTTGATGTAGAACACATTGAATAGAAAGATTGCCATTTTTGCCTCCTATGAAGCTTTATATGGAAAATCAATTTTTCAAGCCAATTTGAAGTACTAGGTGAGTTTAATATGCATTATTTAACATTTCTATAGTATTGAATTGAAGATTGGAAATCTCCCTTGAAAGTCCAATGTAGGTCGAACCATATGCTACTATTCACTCCTTTGATTTTTGCTTGTTTTTCCTTTGAATTCACAAGCCATTTTGATCCCTTGATTGATGTTATTTGTTAGATATCCAATGCTTATTGTATTGCCTACATTGTGTATTATTTGTTTGATAATGGGGTCATTGACCTTGAATATTTGCTAACTAATTGTGCTAACCAATTGACCTTGAATAACCATTTTTTACTCCAACCCTTTCTTGATTGATATACCTATTATTGTTCCATATACACTTTCTATTGGTTATAAGTTATTGATTTACAGTATCATTTGAATGATTTGAAAACTATTGATTATTGATGAGCTAATTACTACCCATTAATGTCCATTGATTTGACAGGGTAGCAGGTAAATACCATCGGTAATGTGCACATTGATTATAATGAACCCTTGCTGGGAAGGGTTAACTATCCTAGCCATCAGGTTTGATCAGCCTTACATATATTATATGAGATTATATATGTTTATACGTGTTCATGGCCCATGATATGAGTAATGAGAACCTGTTTATTGATTCAAAACTCTTATTTTTTTTTTAACTTTTCCTTATTATGTAATTTGGTGTACAACCCTGCTATTTATTGATTATTTACCTGTTATATCATTGTTACCTAACCTTTACCTTTAAATGATGCATATTAGATTCAGTAAGTATTATATACTAATTCATTTAGTTGTTTAGCATTTTTTAGGGCAAGAATAGAAGGCAAAATCCAAAATCTTTTCCCTCTGTGGATTTCTGCAATGTATTATTGACAATATAATTATTTTGAACTCTATGTTATGTAAATATTTTAGTTTGCTCCATGGTTATGTATAACTGGTTATAGTTAGACTGTATGTATGAATATATAATATTATATGGATGTTATATATTAATGTTGCATATGTGAATGATGATTACAGACATCAGAATAGCAAATTACAGAATGACATACTACAGAAAGACAAAATATAGAATATAAAGTAAATGATTATTTGGATAATAATAAGTTAATAAATGGATTATAATAAGGGTTCTATAGGTATCAATCACCTCTGGCAGTTCCTGTATCCTAGGACCGTCATGTTCCTAAATCAAGATGTGACAGAGGTGGTATCAGAGCATAGGTGTATATGAATAGCAACTAGATACAATATTAATATACATAAGTAAACCATGGAGCATAGACATTCCTATTGTGTCCTTTGTTGAAATCGTCAAGTATATAAGTGTGTTTTGCATTTCTATATCATTTGAAAATTAAAATTTCTATTTTCTGTAGTAACAGAGATGTTTGAAAGATAGAGGGACCACATTATAGACAATAGAGACATAGAGGTTACCAGAGAGGCAGAGGTAACCTCTAATGAGTCTTTAATCTGAGAGGAGACAGGGGAACCTCCTTGTTCCAGACAGAGGACAAAGAACACCAGAATGGGTGGTGACCCCTGGACGATGAAGATAATGTAGGGGATGATGGATTTACATAAGGAAATATAGGAATTAAGGCTGGAAAGACAGAATATGTCGCCACCAGCAGTGCCACCTCTTGCTACAATTACTGTTACTTCACCTCCAGTACAACCAACAGTTGTTCCTGGTGAGCCTGCAGTCCAGGAGGGTCGCCGACTTATAGATGAAGGTGGTGTTAGTATGTTTAACTTCTTGAAGCTAAATTTGCTTGAGTGTAAGGGTGATAGAGGCGAAGAGCCTATAGACTTCTTGGAACAGATTAGGCAGGTAGTGAGGAGGCTACCATATTCTGATGCTAGAGTAGTAGAGTTAGTTGGTCTGCTACTGAAAGGGAAAGACTGGACTTAGTTTTCCAGACACATAATGCCATGACTATAAAGTGGTCATCCTCCTAC
Organism: Aleurites moluccanus; assembly: GCA_948193065.1. Lineage (NCBI taxonomy): Eukaryota > Viridiplantae > Streptophyta > Magnoliopsida > Malpighiales > Euphorbiaceae > Aleurites > Aleurites moluccanus. The sequence continues at coordinate 3,663 of CANXYC010259872.1, read as the reverse complement.
CTAGGCTGAGTTCAGACAAGCTTTGATAGATGAGTTTTTGACAGATGGGGTGAAGACTAGAAATCTTATTCAGTTCGAACAATTAGAGTAGGGTAACAGGAGTGTTAAGAAGTGTGCTGATGAGTTTATCAGGTTGAGTAGATATGTTACCTGGATTGCTCCTACAGAGGCTGACTTGATCAACATATTCAGGAGGGGACTATATGCCTCATTACATAATACCCTGCTAGCTACATAATTTACATCTCTGACAACTATTATTGACAAAGCTAATCAAATGGAAGAAAAGTACAAGTCAGAGATAGCTAAGAAAGAACATAAAAGGAAAGGAGGACCTGGTGTACATAACAGAAGAGGGGAAAGTAGCTCCCCAACCAAGACATATAGAAATAACATCCAGTGTAAATCAGAAACTCTCGTTAGGTAGCCAAAGGTGGAGGAGTCAGAGTAGGGGTCCTTTAGTACAACTAACATCTGGTTATTCACAGGGTTCATCCATACCTGTGACATAGGTGCCCAGTGTGCCTGTTTGTAGTTCTGTGGTAGAAGGCACAAAGGGGAATGTCGTCGATAATCTGGTGCCTATTTGAAATGTGGTCAACAGGGGCATTTCATTAAGAGTTGCTCGATGTGGAATGAATAATAGTCTTCTACAACAGTGTCTCAACCAACAGTGCATATGAGTCATAATGTTCCTAGAGAGGCTCCAGGTAGGGACAGAGACAGTGGGTAGACACAAAGCAACAGGTAGGGGGCAAGGGCAAGTTTTTGCTATAAACACCCAAAAGGCAAAGAGAGTAGACAGTGCAGTCACATGTATGATCCAAATTCATAATGAACTAGCACAAGCATTATTTGATTTGGGTGCCACACTCATTTGTTTTACATATGTTTGCACCTAAGTAGAATAAGGAGAGGCAATTAATGAATATACAATTAGAGATAACCACACCTATGGGGGAGAGTATTTAAGTAAAATATTTTTATCTGAGTTGTGTGGTAGAAATTGAAGATAATATTTTATATGCTAACTTGATAGAATTGCCTGTGTTAGAGCTTGATGTGATACTTGGTATGGATTGGCTAACAACACATCATACAGTGATTGACTGTTATGAGAAGAGGATTAAATTCTAGCCAGAGGGGCAACCAGAATTTCAGTTCTGGGGTGAAAATTGTGAAACTAGTATTCATCTTATTTCAGCTATATGGTTGGAAAGATGGTAAAAAAGGGTTATTTAGCATTTTTGGCACATTTAGTGGATGTTTAGAAAGTTTCAGTAGGAATTGATCAAATTTTAGTTGTTAGAGAATTTTCGAATGTTTTCCCTAAAGATTTTTCAGGGCTACCCCTAGAAAGGAAAATTGAGTTTGAGATTGAGGTGTATCCAAGTACTGATCTGATATCCATTCCTCCTTACAGAATGGCACCTACTAAATTAAAGGAATTGAAGGTGCAATTGCAGGAGTAATTGGATAAAGGGATTTATAAGACCGAGTAGTTCTCTATGGGGTTCTCTAGTATTGTTTGTGAAAAAGAAGGATGGTTCATTGAGGATGTGCATTGACTATAGGCAACTAAATAAAATGACTGTTAAGAATAAATACCCTTTGCCAAGGATTGATGATGTATTTGATCAGTTATACGGTGCCATTCACCTCTCAAATATTGAGATCTGGGTATCATCAGTTGAGAAAGAAGAATGAAGATATACACAAGACTGCTTTCAGAACCTGGTATGGACATTATGAGTTCTTGGTGTTGCCATTCGAGTTAACTAATGCTCCAATTGCATTTATGGATTTGATGAACTAGGTATTCAAATCTTACTTGGATGAGTTTGTAATTGTGTTTATTGATGACATTATGATCTACTCAAAGAGTGAAGAGGAGCATGCAGAGCATCTGAGAACTGTATTGCAGACTCTTCGGGAATATCAATTGTATGCTAAACTGTCTAAATGCCAATTCTAGTTTGCTGAGATATGTTTTCTGGGTCATGTTATCTACTAGGATGATATAAAGGTTGATCCTCATAAGGTAGAAGCAGTTGCTAATTGGCCCTGGCTTACCAATATTACGAAGATTCGCAATTTTCTTGGTATGGCTGGATATTACAAGAAATTTGTAAAGGAATTCTCAAAGCTAGTTGCTCCATCGACCAGGTTGACTAGAAAATATGAGAAATTTCAATGGATAGATGAATGTAAGAGCAATTTTTAGATTTTGAAGTCCTGTCCCACAATTGCTTAGCTTTGCCGACAGAGATTGATAAATTCATAGTGTATTGTGATGCCTCCAGAGTTGGATTGGGTTGTGTGCTTATGCAGAATAAAAGAGTTATTGCCTATGCTTCTTGGCAATTAAAGAAGCATGAGATGAATTACCAGACACATGACTTGGAGATGGCAGCAGTGGTATTTGCATTGAAGATTTGGAGACATTATTTGTATGGGGCTAAATGTGAGATCTATATAGATCATAAAAGTCTGCAATATATTATGCAACAGAAGGATTTGAATCTTTAGCAACGAAGATGGGTTAAACTATTAAAGGATTATGATTGTGAGATCTTGTATCATCCGGGTAAAGCAAATGTTATTGTAGATGCATTGAGCCGAAAGTCTATGGGCAACCTGACTCACATTTTAGTTTTAAGTAGGCCATTGATTCATCAAATGAAAGAATTAGTTGACATGGGAATTGAGTCAGAATTGGGATTCCAAGATCGAATTCAGGCTTTGATAGCCTAATTTCGGGTTAAGCCTACACTGATTGATGATATTAAGGCAACACAGGATAAGGATCCATATCTTCTAAAATTAAAAGTGTCACGACCCGTTTCTGGAGTGCGATGATCCTAGGGTGCGGGAGATGCCAGAGGTGACTTGCACCCGTAGAACCCATCATCACATCTATACAATCTCATACTATACATATCAATCTATAGTCATATACTTATAAAAGTACTATTCATTCTGTTACTCTATCATTCATTCTGATACTTTCTGTAATTACCATAATCATATACATTTATACTCCAAAATATGTCATACACCTATATATATGCAATCTATCTATACCATTATACAATACCCATGGAGCATCTAGTGCACATACAAAAGATATAGTGTTTAAATACTACATAATTCCTTTGAGGAACAAAAGCTAGGAATATGCCTCCTACTCTGTACCTGGAGATGGGAAACAGTGAGAGGGTGAGTATTTATGATACTCAGTGAATCTTGTTGGGATTTAGCCGTTAGGTGCAGCGGAAAACCAAAAAAAAAAATCCTAAACCAAGATATCTATGTTGATTAAAATTGAAGATTAATTAAAAGATCAAGATCTTTACCTTTGTGTTTGGAAACTTTTTCTTCACTTTATCACCAAGAAAGGGTTGTAGCAAACCACTATCTTTCCCACAAGATGAGGAAAGCCTGACTAGTAATCCACGCGAAGATCAAACAACAAGATTTTAGGAAAGAGGTGCCAAAAATCCTTAGTTGCAAGCCTTAGGATTTCGGTTTGGATGGAGAAGGAATGGTGGCCGAATTCTTTCTTGATTTTCCTCTCAATATTTTCGGCCAAGGGGTGTGATTTTTTGACTTAGGGTTTTTATTTAATTATGATCTCATCATATTTATATGGCCCTTAATTAA
>CANXYC010259834.1:0-16210 GCA_948193065.1 Aleurites moluccanus | reverse complement strand
TCAAGTCCATATGTTCCTGCTTGTGAACCCGATTTGAATTATTGTTGTATGATGATGGTCTTGCGACCAATATGCCTCTTATGTGATTGGAACCCATGAACCATGGATAGAACGCTCTTCCCAATGAGAGTAAATTCATTGGTCCATTGTGCACTTTGGAAACTCAACTGGTAGAGTTCTGTACCAGTGTTCCAACTAGAGGGGACTAGGAGTTCTAGGTGTATGCCTGGCCAAGCATGCGTTTGCGATAAGGTAGTAAGGACTACTGATGCGCTCTGTTATGAGAGGTAGCATGGCTATCGATCATTTTGTAGTTCTGCCATGATAATTGATAATGCTATTTGGTTGTGAGTACTTTTGTTTTCTTGTAAACTTAGCCATATTCTGATTTTGACTATATCCTTAAAAGAAATGTTTCCCCTAAAATTTTACATTGATATAAGTATGTATATGCATTCCTTTCTATTACATGTTCATATCTTACTGAGTTGAAGGCTCACTCCTCTTCTGTGGATTTCAAGTGATAGTTTAGCTTGCGAGGGAGCTAGCAGAGAAAATCAAGCTTCTTGACTTATTTTCTCCAAGAAGTTTCATTGTAATTATTCTTTTGAGATATCTTGTATAATTATTAATGGTATTGTGATATAATATGTATTGGAGTATATTCTAGAGCTCCGTAGCTAGTCTTTTGGGAATACTATAATATTTTGATGTAGGAATATTATCCTTTGGATACTCTTGTTCCTCTTTGATGAGAGATGTCTTCTTTTGATCATTAAGAAACAAGAGAAAAATATGGAATGATATAGAATGATGTATTTGATTTCGTTTGATAATGTGTATGAATATGGAAATTTTATGATAAAATATGATGTTATAATCTATTTGGCATTTATGAGAATCGTGATTTGTGAGTTCTACGGGTTTATGATAGCCTTAAGCCTACTCTTACCCTAGAACCGTCGCACTTTTGGAGTAGGAGTGTGACAGTATTATCGTGATTCCAACTAAAAAATTTTATTGGGACAAATCAATATCATAACAACACATAAAAATATAATTTCTCGTTATTAATAACTATTTAAAAAAAGACACGACCCAATTTACATAAAAATTTAATATAATATTATAAAATATAAAATTTAATATAATATATGTATTTTTTATTTTTTACATAAAAATGCAAATTGAATAATTTTTTTTTAAATTTCTCACTTGATTTTCTAAAATAAATAAAAATTATATTATATATTTTAAATAATAAACAAATAAAACAATTATAAAATATTTCATTTAAAAAAGACAAAATAATTAATTAAATTAAATTCTAAAAATTAAATGGTAATTTGCTCAAATAAGAATTAAAAACTAGAGCAGCATATTAAATAAATCATATAATATGATATTTTATGATAGATCTTATAGATTCCATTAATCCACCTCCTCTTAAATTTTATATTTTCATAAATAGTGCTAATAATAAAAAATTATATCTTCATAATATTAATTTATTATTTTAATTAGAATTTCTAATTGCAGTCAATCTGACACCGTATAATTTCCAAACGAAACAGAATTGCGGCTGCTAGTGGCATGGAGCATGGAAAAACAATAGCCTCGTGATAAAAAGAATTAGAAGAGCATCATGTAAAATTAAAAGCAGATGTGGCAGCATCTTATTATGCCACGTGGCAAGTTGAAGAAATTCCTCCGCCAAGTCCAAAAAAATTAGAAATTAAAATTAGAATAAGTTTTATCTTTTAATAATTTTCACATATAACATTTGCTATATAAAATTTATTTTTAAGAAAAACACATTCTTAAACTTTATATGATGAATATTTTATTTTATTATATTGAGCTCTCAAACATTTGTTTCTTTTCATATTGAAAAATATTTTCATAGAAAAACAGAATTGATGAGACATTATATAATTAAAATGTATAAATTATTAAAAAATGCACTATTTGATACATTAAATTTGAAAACCTTAGGACTGCTTCAATAATTTTCATAATAAAAAATTATTATAAATTTTAAATGTTTGTAAACTATTGTTACTTAATTTTTATTAATTAAAAAAATTTTAATCTTAAAAAAAAATAAAAAAGTAAATAGGTAAAACACAACAAATTAAAGGTTTTAAGATATGATGTTTCCCTATTTATTTTGAGTAAAAAAATAAATAAAAGAAAGGAATATAAATTGGAAGTAATATGATTTATAAATTCTTTTCATTTATGTATATAATTTAGATCTTTTATTTTATGTCTTATTTTTTATTTTATATATCTTTTTATATGTTATATTATTTTTTTAAAAAAAAATATTTTGACATTCAATATTTTTTTATAAATAATATAATAAATAAAAAAATATGAAATAAAAAATAAGATATTAAATAAAATAAAAAATCTAACTGTTATACTCCTTATTTTCAACGTAAAATTTCCAACAACGCTTAAATTCCAATCATGAATTCGTATGTTCCCTTGTTACTTGTTAGACATAGAAGTAGAAGCAACTAAGCAAGAGTTAATTAATTGTTTATTCAAATAAGCCAAAAAAGGTGAACAAATTTACTTGCAATTGCAAAGAACAACTTTTCTTATTATAGAGCCAAAATGTTTGACAAATAATAATAAAATTAAGATAAACGTGCAACTAAGAATCACATAAGAGAGTGCAAATATGCCTTTTAATAAAAAAAAAAAAAGGCAAATATGCTAATAAACTTAATTAAAAAAAATGACAAGATTTATGGAGGAATCCAGAGCCAAAATCGAATTTCAACACATCAAAACTTGCTTTCACACTTTGGGTTACATATGCATAACAATATATATTATTATGTGTTCTGCTAATTCAGTGATTTAATTTTTATTTTATATTATAAAAAAATTAAAAGCATAAATATGAAAGGTTTTTATTACTAAAAAAATATATAAAAAAAATTGAATTATGTTATATAACAATTAAATTAAATAAAATATTTTACAAAATAGTTATCTTAAAAGTTTAAATTTTTTTAATGATCATTTAGAATTAATAATAACTATTTTAAAACTAAATAATTTTTTATAATTATTAAATATATTAAGCTATATGTTAGAAATAAAGGTAGAGATAGATATAAACTAACTTAAGGGAGAATAATTGAGGATAATTTAGTTGTTTTAAATCTTTCAACAGACATAGCTCATAAGCGCTTGAAACGAAAAAAAAAAAATTATATAATCGACTCCAATTAATTTAGAATTAAGATTTAGTTGAGTATTAATAACAAAAATTTATTTAATTTTTTATGTACTATTTTATAAAATTAATAGTTTATAAATTGTTTTTTACTATGTAAGAAAGAAACATGAAAATCATTAAAAATTTAGATAATTTTTTTCTTTGTAAATTTGATTTTGATTGAATTCAAATTTTAAATTATTTCAGTTAGAACTATACAAAAATTAACTAACCCGATCAAATCAAATCGATTTAATTCAATTCAAATTAAGAATTATGATTTATACTGTTTTATGATTGATTATAGTTTTAAAATTTTCATTAACTTAATTTTTAATTTGGTTTTGGTTTAAGAAAATAAAAATTCAATTGAACCTAACTGAACCGATAACATGATAAAACTATTTTTTTTAGTTATATATACTAATATTCTTAAAAATATTTTTTAAAATAGACTATTAATATTTTATTAATATCATACTAGTTTTTATTTTTTATATTCTCATTTTTTTATTTTCTATATCGGTTATTTATGTTAAAGTTATCATACAAATTAATAATATATTGTTAAATAAGTATTAATTAGAGAGTTTGAAAGTTATTAGAAGAAATAAAAAAAAGTAATTTTAATTTTTAATGCTAGTCACTATTAATTTTTAATATTAGTATACATATTTTAATGCTAGTCATTATTAATTTTCGTTTATTTGTATTTATATAAAAAAATTAAGAAGAAATAATCTATTTTAATTTGATTTTTATTTAAGTTAATTAAAAATTTCATAAATATAATACAAATTATTTTAAAATTCCGTATTTCTTATATATATCAAACATTAAAATTAAAAATTATTCACCTAAAAATTGAAATTGAAATTTCATTAAAATATAAACCAAATTTGAAATGAAATCTAATTGCTTCAAATTGGTTTATCTTGCAAAAGAAGAATGTTTTATTTCGTACATAATAATAACATTTAGCCAATTATTTGGGAACTATATGGACCTAGAAAATGGTAAGTGCAATTTTTGACTAAATAATCATGTGAGAATTGAAAATGCTCAATTTTTTTTTATATTAAAGCCATGTTTAATTTATTAACAGCTGTTAGCTGTTATTAATAATTATTATTTAACTAATTATTATAAGTATTTAATAAAATTATTATTAATTGTTAACTGTTAATATGTTTAATGATTATTAAAAATAAATATTAATATTCATTTTTTTATTAAAATATTATTTTTAAAGAATAATTTATTATTTTTATTTAAAAAAGTATGACATTTAAAAAAAAAAAAAAACCTTCAAATTGAAATTTTTTGTACCTAATAATTATTTAACAGCTAAAAGTTATTTATAATTAAATGGGTATGATGCAGTTGTTATAAACTAAAAATCTAACAAGTTAAATCAAAAAATTTTGTTAAATAGCTAATAAGTTTTTTTATTAGGTAAAAAAAAGTGCAAAAATAAAATTATATTAATCAAAATATTTCATTAATTATTGATTTGAATATATTTGATGATATTGTGCACATGGTGAGACTATAATTTTTCTTTTACACTGTAATGCTACTTGGTATCTTTTCATTAAAAATGTAAAATTCATTTATAAATTTAAAAATAATTTCACAAAAAATTTATTTAAAAATGAATTTTTATATTTATTATGCTAAATTTAAAATGTAAAATGCAATTGAATTTTATAATTTATATTTGAAATAAATTTAAAATTCAATTAAATATGTGGTAATTATCTAAAATACTCTTAAAAGATATAGAGAGAGAAAAAGGGAGAGAAGGTAGGGAGGGAAAGGAGTGAGAAGAGAAGGGAAAAGAGAAAGAGAAAAGAAGGAGAAGTATTTTTGTCTATTTTTTTTTTTAGCATTTAGAAAAAACAATTGAATTTATATTTATAATTATTTATATTCATCAGGCTATATTTAATTGTGTATTTTGTTAAAAATTTATTTGTATAAATTTATGATAAGCTATATATGGGAGTAAAAAATCAACAATAAAATAAAGTTAAACAAGAAATTCACAGTATTTCTTCATTTCCATAAATAATACTGGTAAAATCAATAAGAAAAAAATAGAGATAAAATCATTTTTTTTAAAATAAATTTGATTTTAAGATATTCAATTCAAGATGTCATAATCATAAAAATCACTTTAGTCCTATTTAATAAAATGATATAGAAAGATATTATATTAAAAAATATAGAAGATGTCACCACCATCACCAACTTATAAGAAATTATAATCAGCCAACTTTCAGACTAAACACCCAATAAAACAAGTAATCTGATGTAATGGAAGGTATGAAACTAAAAAGTACAATCCCAAAACTTATGTTTTTTTTGTTATTAACAATCATTTAAAAAAAGATACAATCTACAAGAAGATAAAAATACCTATAATATTTATTATAAAAATATATTTTTATTGTCTAAAAATTTAATAAAATTTACATAAAGTTTTAATATAATATTATAAAATTTAATATAATATAATATGTGTTTTATTATTTTTACATAAAAATGCAAATTGAATAAAAATTCTTTTGAATATCTCTCTTGATTTTTCTAACATAAATAAAAAAATTATGTTATATATTTTAAATAATAAAAAATATATTTTTATAATAGATAAAAATACATATACTATATAAAATATTTCATTTAAAAAGGACAAAATAATTAATTAAATTAAATTTTAAAAATTAGATAGTAATTTGCTCAAATCAGAATTTATAATCATATAATAAAATCAAATTAAAAAAAAAAACTAGAAAAGAAAATTAAATAAATCATATAAATCTTATATTTTCCATTAATCTATCTCCTCTTAAATTTTAAATTTTCTTAAATAGTTGGTAATAATAAAAAAATTATTGAAATTGCAGTCAATGCGACACCGTATAATTTCAGAAACGATACAGAATTGGGCTGCAAGTGGCATGGATAGCAGCATGTAAAGTTAAAAGCAGATGTGGCAGCATCTTATTATGCCACGTGGCAAGTTGAGGAAATTCCTCTCCCAAGTCCAAAAAAATTAGAAATTATAATTAGAATAATCTTTATCTTTTATAAAGTAACTTTTTTTTTTTAATAATCTTTATGATTTGGAATAACACTTAAATTCCAAATCATGAATTTGTATGTTCCCTTGTTAGACATAAAAGTAGAAGTAACTAAGCAAAGAGTTAATTAATTGTTTAATCAAAATATTGCAAAGCACAACTTTAACTTTGCTTATTATAAAGCCAAAATAATTGACAAATAAAAACAAAATTAAGATAAACATGCAACTAAGAATCACATAATAGAGTGCGAATATGCTAAACAATTGATAAGCAAATATGCCTTTCAATAAAATAAAATATTTTACAAAATAATTATCTTAAAAGTTTAAAATTTTTTTATTGACCATTCAACATTAATTACAACTATTTAAACTAAATAATTTTTTATAATTATTGATATTTTATGTACTATTTTATAAAATAAATATTTTATAAATTATTTTTTACCATTTAAGAAAGAAACATGAAAATCATTAAAAATTTAGATAATTTTTTTTTAAAATTTAATTTCGATTGAATTTCAACAATGAGAGAATTGACTTAATTTAGTATTATTGTGCTTATTCTAATACTGAATTATTGTCTAAAAATAACTATAGAGAATAAAAAGTTATGATAAGTTATACTCCCTCCGTTATTTTTTTATTTATCGTTTTAAAAATTCATTCATTTATATATTTTTTTATTTGTCATTTTAAAAATTCATCAATTTATATTTTTAATTGTGATTTTAAATTTTCAAAGTAATATTTATTTAATTTTTTTTGTATTTTATTTTTATAGTATTTAATTAGAATATAATAACTTAATTTAAGATAAGGTTAAGGATATAAATTTAAATATATTATTTTGAATCTAATTAATAAGTGTTTTAATATGTGTGTAAAATCTTAAACAATAAATAAAAAAAAGAAAAAAAGTATATTGAAACTCCTAATTAATTGTTTTTCATTAATTATTAATAATAGAATTTTCTTTTTACATCAAAAATATTAAAAAGAGAATAAGGTCTTATCTTAAGGTATGAATTTGAATCCATTAATTGTATTATGAAGAATATGATTATTATTAATTATTTAATTAGAGAAAAAAAAAAAGTAAGTCAAACTATTCAAGCTTGCATGGTAGCACCTGAGAAGATTGTACACGAAATTTATTGATTATTATATAATATATATGGCTGCTCTATCATAATTTTGCTTTAAGAAATTGCTCTCGTAATTGTTTAGTTATTGAATTGATAGTGAACTTTTTGTTGGTGTCACTATTAATTTTCGTTATTTATATTTATATAAAAAAAATTAAGAAGAAATAATATACTTTAATTTGATTTTTTTATATAAGATAAATAATAATTTCATAAATATAATAAATATTATTTTAAAAATTCCGTATTTATTATATATACCAAACATTAAAACTAAGAAATATTAATCTAAAAATTGGAATTGAAATTTCATTGAAATAAACCAAATTTGAAATGAAATCTTATTGCTTCAAATTGGTTTATCTTGCAAAAGAAGAATGCTTTTTTTGGTACATTAATAATAACATTTAGCCAATTCAACTCAATTTATAATTTTTCTATTCTCTAAAATCACTTCGAAGCACCTTCAATAAATGATATGATGTGGGGAAGGGAACGCCTAGGCCATACTGTTTTGGTCCCTTAGGGATTTGGGAACTATATGGACTTAGAAAATGGTAAGTGTAATTTTTGACTAAATATGAAATTCAAGCAGACATAATCATAAAGATATAGAAATATATTATATTAAAAAATATAGAAGATGTCCCACCACCACCATCAACTTATAAGAAATTATAATTAGACAACTTTCAGATTGAACACCCAATAAAACAACTAATCTGATGTATAAGGTATGAAACTAAAAAAAGAAAACTACCAATTCATTGAACTATAAGTAATCAATTTAAATTACAGGCAAGAACCCAATAAATATTTCTTATAATGGGTCTAAATCAGAAAGGGGAAAAAAACTAATTAAAGAATTATTTAAGAATCCAAATAGCAGGGCTAATTTGGATTAAAAAAAAAAAAAAACAAAGCCATAGTTTTTGTCAATACTATACATCATACAGTATAATACAAAAAAGCAGAGCAAACCCAATTCAATTGAAAGAGCTGAGATCAAGATTCAGATGGGACATCTGAGTGGTACCCACTAGAAATCGCTGCTGGAGTCGACGAATTTGATGTAGTGAAACCACCTCCATTATGCTTGGGCTTTTTAGAAAAAATGGCTGCTGAAACAGATTTGAATAAACCCTTGATTATCCTCCTCTTTATCTGGCCTCTCAACGGAGGAAGAGTTTGCTGGCGGTTCTGTTTCTGTTTGAGGGGTTTAGAAAGAGTAGACTCCATTTCAATTGGGTATTCAGAATCTTGAATCCAGAAAACAGATCAAAACAGAACGCCGATGGTTCTTGGAGATGGGTATTGGGAACCTTGAAAATAGAAACCAGAGCAAAATAGAACACAAAGGGTTTCTTGGAGATGGGTATTGGAATCTTGAAATTAGAGAACAGACCAAAATAGAAAGCCAAAGAAACGGGTTCTTGGAGATGGGTGTTGAGAATCTTAAAATTAGAAAACAGATCAATATAGAGCAGACAAGGAACAGATTATTGGCAATTGGATATTGAGAATCGTGATAACAAAACAGAAAAACAGAAAAGAAACAGAGACAGAAAAACATACAAAACAGAACAGAAAAGAAACAGAGACAGAAGAAGAAGATAAACAGACTGAAGAAGAGGAAGTAAGTGAAAGACTCAAATTTGAAGAGGAAATGGAGATGGAGAGAGTATTTTTTGATAAATGAAATGAACAAGAAGTGCTGCCATGAGTGTATATATAGAAGGAAAGAAAAAAGATGCAGAGTTTTTCGTGGGAGCCAAGATTGTTAGTGTTAGAATGGTACTCTTACTGGTTTGGATGGTCTGTACTGCGTTAGCCATTAACGAACGATCACGTGTCACTAAACCTTTGGCGAAATTTTTGTTCTTTTAAATTATAAATGTTAATTAATGATCTCATAAATAACGATGGTAACGGGCTAGCGGGGGTCAGATATTGCCATGTCCACCACTTGCTCTGTTTTGAGTACGGAGCCAAGCAAGCAGCGGGGAGGCATAAGTAAACAAATATATTAGTTTATTCGATTAATTTATATTTATTTTTTAAATATTTTTAATATTAATTAACTTGTTAAGAATAATGATTGAAAGACTGAGAGAGTATTATAGTTTTTTAGTAAAAATAATAATAATTGAATCGGATATATTATAAATTTGAACCCGATCAAAATTCATAATAGGTAATAATTTTAACATTTATATTTATCATGTAATTAAATAAAATGAATAAAATTTTACTCGTTTGAATTGGAACAAACTGAATATCTACCGAATTGAATAAAATTATCATCCCTGCTCATAAATCCTTAATTATATAGATTTTTTAATTTTACGCTGTTAACATTCAAGTGTTAACTAATAAATGTATTTTTAATTCTTTATTTAATTCTTTTAAATAAAACTAATAAATGCATTTTTAATTTTTTTTCAACAAAATATACTTTTAATTCTTCTAATATAAACAAAATAAAATTTGAAAGATATCCTTCTAATATATTAATAATTATTAGATCTATTAGATGAGTCCAAAAATTTATATAAATTTTTATATAAAATGAAACAACTTAATGATTAAAATTTAAGATATATTAAATCGTCTTATATTCAAATTAATAAATAATTTATTTATTTTTTTAACAACATAAATAGTAAAAATTTTTAAATTTAGTTATTTTAAATTAAAATTTTATTTAATAAAAATTATTTGAAGAAAATATAATTAATTAAGTTAATAGTTAATTTGGAGATATATAAATATATATATATATATATATATTTGGCAAAATTATATATGGGAATAATAATTTTTATAATTGATAACTAAATAATAATTTTTAAAAATTAAATTTATATTTAAATAATTTTTGTTAAATTGAAAAAAAATATTTTTTAAATTTTAATATGTCAAAATAAAATATATTTTATAAAAATTCTATAATGTGTCATATTTTTTGTCTCATGCCTTTCGCATGCATCACATCACATTTTTTCAAAATACTTTAATAATCAATAATTTTTCATAAATGATATGGTGTATAAGAAGAAATATAAGATAAGAGATAAAACACATAGTAAGACAAAAGATTTGAACTAGCTTCTTCATCTAATTAATTACATTTTTATGATTTTTTTTTTAATATTTTTGGGCAAAAAGTGGTAGAGATAGGAAATTCAAGAGTGAATAATGATATTTTAGTTATTTCATTTAGGTTTAATAGTGAAAATTAAAAATTTTAGATGGAAAGGTATGTAGTCCACAAAATTAAACCCTAAAGACTATTTAATTAATTTTTCATAATGAAAAGAAGAATTCATTAATTTTGATTAAATTTGAGATAAAATCATAATTTACCAATTAAGTTATAAATTAATGTTTATATTTGAATTTAAATATATAAATTTATTAATATGTACTTAAAAATTATTAATTTTAGTTGATTGTACCCTTTATTAAGTTTGCAATTCATATTCTATTATTTAGTGCAAATATAACCAATTTTATAGAACTAAACTATAAAATTCTAAATGAATGTGGATTTATACAAAATATTAAATGCAGATTTGCAAATTATTCTTTTTTCCTTTATTATATTTTTTAGATCAAAATTAAAAATTCATATATACAAATATATATAATATATTTTTCAACTTGTGCTTATATAATAAACTTAACTCATATATTTAATATTTAAAATTGTCAAAAAGTAACATTAAATTTAATGACAAATAATTTATGTATATGAAAATATTTTAAAAAATATAAATTAAATAAATAATACGATCAAAACTCAAAATATAATCAAAGTTAGTGAAAAACGTGAACCGGCAACTATTTAAGTATTAAAATTTTGATTTAACTATTTAATTAATAGGAAAAGTATATAACCAAAAAATAATAATTTCCTTTAATCATTTTCACGATGACTATTAATTAATGAGTAGAATACTTAATATAACTACACCAAATACATCTCAACTTGCCTATATTAGAAACTAAAGTACTATACTAAATTAGAATAGGTGATAAGACCTAACTACTACAACTTCCACATCGTGTGGTAATATTTGGTCAAACCGGACAATAAATTTTTGGTACCTACAAGGTTACAATAATGTAATAATATGCTCTATGCTATACATATTATGCCAATTTACCGATGTGAATGCAAAACTTAATCCATAAATTTTACTAAAAAAATTTTGTGGTACTTTAAACTTAAAAAATAATCTATTTAAATCCCATCTATTTCAATAATTTTGATAGAAATAAATACAGTAAAATATCTTATGATTTAACATTTTTTAAATTTGGAGGCTGAGATTTTTTTTATGACAGTTTGATTTTTGTGATTTTCATCTTTTCACACTTTAGTGATAAAATATCTAATGCCATTAATCATATTAAAGTGAAAATTAATTTTTGTTTTTATTTTTGAAGTGACACTTTACAGGCGCCATGTGGTATTAAATATAAAAGAAAAAGAAAATATAAAAAGGATAAGTACAGTAAAATATTATGTGGTTTGATACTTTTTGAATTTAGAAGCTGAGTAACAGTTTGGTTCTTGTGATTTTTGCCTTTTGACACTTATCCCAAAATAAAAAAGAACAAATCAAAATTATCAAAATTCTTTTATCTTTTTTCTAAAAATTACCAAAATATCCTTATAAAAATGATAAAACTTAAAAGAATAGAGAAAGGAGAGGAGAAAGTTCCTCATATTCTTTTTCTTCTTCTTCTTCTAAATACATAGAAAATTTTAATATCTTTTAAAAATCTTCATGTTCGTTCTTGGGCAACCATTGAAATACTATCATTGAGCTCTAACCATTATGACTATCACAAACTAACCCTTATTAGCTCTTTCTCCCACAATCTCATTTTTTTCTTTAGGTTTTCTATTTTTTTTTATATTATCAATGTTGAATTTGGAAATTAGATGGGCTAATCTCCTCGGTTTTCCGATTTCTTGAAGTAATTAATACATCTTTTCATACAATACAAAGAAGCAGAAGAGAAAGGTAATCTAAGCGTGAAATTTAACCAATTTAATTTTTTAATTATTTTTGATCGAATTTTTGAGTAATTGATGAAATAGAATTGTCACGTCCTAATTTTGAAACATGAAGATCATAGGATACGGATAAATATAAAGTTATCAGAAACCCGTAAAATCCATTAATATGTCAAATACATTCATCTATACTTGAATCCATTCTTTAATATTCAAACTCTTATTAACAATTATTAATCTTATAAAAATTTCGACAGAGTTTTCTTTGTATTTTCAATCTATTACGCATGATATATATATATTTTTTCAAATCACTTGACTTGCAATAAAAATTAAACTTTCAATAATACACTATCTTTATAACCTCAACTCCATAATTCAAATAAATATAAATAGCACTTATAGAATTTCCTCTCGTATCATGAATCGTTAGCTTATTCACATATTATCATTATTATTACCATTTATCACATATAATTTACATTGCGTTAGATTATTAATTCAGTTCCCAGTAATTTTTCATATGCCAATTATAATATAATATTTACATACACATGTTAGGCTATTCATATTCATAAGATAACACATAAATATAGTTGAACTCAGCTATCTATATTTTGAACTGTACCCATGAAGCTCTAAGAGTTTATGCATGAACCTTCATAATCAAAAAGAAAATATACATGGGAGTCTTCAATGTCCTAAGTGCAGAGGAAGGAAGATAACTTAGGAGTAGCTTCTATTACTTCTTTCTTGAAAAATAATAAATAACCACATAATGAGTATAAACATACTCAGTGAGTTAAATATACATCATTAAACATATAAATTAGGTAGGTAACAATGAATGAAAGAAATAAAAAAAGGTTATCAATGTTTCATATCAAAGAGTAACAATTTGCACACCAAATGCCATAGGTGAAAGGAATGGATATTAATAAAAGATAATATTGGGTAATCATATTATAGATATCACACTCACATGTAGAAATGATAGATATTGAGTTTTGAAAATGTATCACATTTAATTTTAGTATTCATATGTAAAATTATGTAAGGCGGGCTAGACCTCACGGTTAGGATAAATCCCTTCCTATCTAGGGTAAACACTGTAAAAGAATCAATGTGCACAATGCTGATAATACTTACTCACTATCCCGTCAGTAAGGTAACTCTGTCAATTCCACACAATTAGGCCAAAGAGATCAATAGCAATATCAAGTAATCATTGGAAATATTATGGTGCAATGATATTCAATAGATAAACATGGACTCATTTATCAATTGAGGTCTATGAATTTTGATAAACATATGTCAGTTATGTTACTTGGTACAAAAGTAGTTAATCAATAATATACACTATATCATATGGTTGTACATTTGGTGTGCATAACTTTAGATCCAATTTGGTTGGATTTTGGTGCAAGTTTAACAAAGTTCGAAATTTTTATAACATGTTTATATAGTAAATAAAACAATGACAATATCAAACTCATTTACAAATCAAGGATAAGGTGGCAACAATTTGATTAAAATTAAAGATAAATCAAGGTACTATAAGCAAGATGCATTCAACCAACATAACAAATGGAAGAAAATGAGCTTAAAAAATTCACATAAGGTTTTTACATAAATAATAACATATATTTAACTCACCTCAATGGCTAGATTAGCAAAAACTTTTTATCTTGACTTTCAATGTTCCAGGTAAGCACTTATACTTCAACTTTGCTATTTCATCATCTTTTCCACTTTATTTTTATATTACGATCAATTAAATATCATATTAATAATAAATTCTAGTGAAATTTCTATTTATTTAACTTATTTTGCATTTTTCCTAAATTATAGGGTTTTAGGATCTAAGATTTTTCCTTTAATACTCCTTACTGGCAGCCTGGATAATTCTGTCTATAATTTATGCTATACATGTCTAATTATTTTGATTCTTTTTCCTACTTAAATTATGCATACCACGTTCTAACATATCCAAAATTTAGATTTATACAAGAACTACACAACATATGGTGACATTTTGAATTCAACCATACTGTTCTATACCTTTCATTCGAACAGTTAAATCTTACTTGGATGTATCTCATAAAATACAAATCCAATGCTAAAACCATTTTACATGCTTCTAGATAAGATATAAATGAACACATTTCATATGAATACTTCACCTAATTCAGTCTTTAATATCCTGTAAAAATAAAACACAGTAGCCTTTTTATGAAATCCTTAATCCGAGCTAGTCATAATTTTTACTTAATATCTCACACCTCACTTTGAATTTCATAAAATCCTTTTACAGACATATAAAAAATACATATATCTACAACTTTTATGTTTAATAATTTCCCAAATTCATTCATTAATTCTACGAAATTTGAGCTACAACTTTATATTTTAATACATATTTCAGAAATCTCAAAACCCTAATTCAGCTTTAAGTTCTTTAACTCAATTAATTTAATTTTTTACCCAATAAAGCTATAACACATACAAATTAAAGTAATGAACTAAGTTTATGAAATTAACCTTAAATTTAGATAATCTTTCCTTCTTTTCTTTCTCCAAAGTTGCTTGATATCAATTTCCATCAATTTTCTTTCATCAATCTTTTACTTCTATCTAACTTTCCTAACTTAAAATTTTGCTTTTTATGGAAAAAGGTTGAAAAATATTTCTTTGGAATACTGGACATAAGCGGTTTGGCCATAACTATCCAAAATAGCTAGTCTTTTTTTTTTTTCCTTTTTATATACCAAAGTTAATTGGAAAAATTTGAAAAATAAAGAAAACTATAATTTTCTTGATTTGGGACATTTGTTAAATTTCTAACGAATGGATAAAACAAATATCAACAAATAAAAATCTATTTTCAATTGTATGATGGCCGGCCATTTTGACTTATTTATTTTTCAATTAACTTATTATCCACAACTATGGTTCACTTGAATTTATACAGTCTTTTAGGATATTATATAAATATATTGAAAAGGCTGATTTATTTGAGGGGACCAAACTGTCACAAAAATAACTTTAGCTCCCAAATTCAAAAATTGTCAAACTATAAGGTATTTTACTATTGTTATCCTTTTGTTTTTTTGTTTTTCTTTTTTATTTAATGCCACTTAGAGTCCACAGAGCGCTATATCAGAAAATAAAAATAAAAATTAATTTCCACGTCAGCATGATTAACGACATTAGACATTTTATCACTAAAGTGTTAAACGACGAAAATTACAGAGATCGATCTGTCACAAAAAAAAATAAAAAAAAAAAATTCAACTCCCAAATTCAAAAAGTGTCAAATTATATGGTATTTTACTGTACTTATTCCTTTTATATATATTCAACATTCCAATACTCATAAACATGTGAATTTAAATATATGTAAATATTTTCACTTATGGAATTGAATATCTTAGTAGTTAAATTTAATATTCATTCACCTCTCTCCCTCTTTTTGATTCTAAATTTTGTTCATTCTAATTAAATTTTTTTAGTGATTTAACTCGTTAGAATGTACGTAATTTCACGTGATTTACTAATTAGAATTTTTTTTTTTTGTGTTAAATGCATATAAAATTTTAAAATTGAAAGGTTAAATAAATTATTTAAAAATTCAGAGTGTGATAGAATTTTTTGTAAAAATATGAGTATTAAAATATATATTCGGCCATTTCGATATGTAGATT
>CANXYC010259739.1:0-22070 GCA_948193065.1 Aleurites moluccanus | reverse complement strand
GGAAAGGTTTAAGGAGTTAGTGCTAAATGAGTTTCTCCCTGAAAGTGTGAGGGAAGCTAAGTCTCTAGAGTTTGAGAGACTAGTTCAGGCCCCTGGTATGAGTGTTTCTGAGTATGCCAGAAAGTTTAGTCGGCTTAGTAAGTTTGCTCCTGCTTTAGTGCCTACGGAAGCAGCGCGGATTCAGCGATTCCGTAGAGGATTGGTGGCTCCATTGTTCAAACTCTTAGCTGCTTTGGAATTTGACTCCTATTCCAAACTGGTGGACAAAGCTCGGATAATTGATAATCGAGAGATGGAAGTCAGATCTGAAAGGGTGGAAAAGAAGAAGTTTAAAGCTGATAGTTCCTCCAAGCTAGACAGTGGAATGAAGACAATGGTAGTGGCTCATCAGTCAGCTCCTAGAAGTGAGTATAGAGGATCTTCAGGGAGATTTCAACAGAGTAGGACTACTCCTGGACCTACTTCTCAGATGAGTCAGGGATCAGCTAGTTTTGTATCGCCCAGGGCTCTTAAACCTCTATGTTCTTCTTGTGGCAAATTTCATAGTGGGCCTTGTCACTATGCATCAGGAGCTTGTTTCAGGTGTGGACAGCAAGGTCACTTCCTCAAGAACTGTCCACAGCCACCCTTTGCAGGAAGACCTCAGACTTCTCAAGCTTCGGTCCAGGTGAGTAGGGAAAGGACCATCGGTCAGCAGCCAGGTGGAGATCGAGGTAGTCTAGGTAGAGCAGTGGAGGCTGGCAGGGGGTCAGGTCAGTATGAGACCCAGGCTTCAGGATCAGCTCCTATCGGTAGGGACAAATTTTTAAAACCTTGTACTAAATTTCCAATTAAATTTTTTATAATTGTTTTCTTTTAACATCATATGTCATATATATATATTTACTATTAAAGTATAATCAATTTAAAATTTTATAATTTAATTTAATTTATTAATTTAATTTAATAATATTAAAATTATTTAAAAAATAAACAAGTTTCGAATTTAAATATTCAGGAAATTAAATTTTTAAAAAGTAATTTAATGATGAAAACTCAAAAAATGAAATAAAATGCAAAATTATTTTCTTTGGGAGGGGATATTGATACTCCCTTTTTAATTTTTGGCACTCCATTAACTCTTTTAATATTTAATTTGACTATAATACTTTTATTACATTATTTAACTACTAATTTTCATAAAAAAAGAATATTTAATTTTCATTTATTTTTATGTTTCATTATTATTATTTTTAATCCACAAATATATATATATATATATATATATATATATAAGAAAATTAAGTGAAATTTTTATTTTTTAAATTTTCATAAGTAAAAGAAAGCTTAAAAATGATATTTATATTTATATTTTTAAAAAAAATATGATAATAAAAATATATTTAATAAATATATAATTTTATTAAAAAATAATAATGTAATTTTCCATTTTTACTATTATGATATAAATTTCTTTTATTTTATAATTTTTTATATTTCCTAAGCAAATATATATTTTTTAGATAATTTACAAAATAAATTCTTAAATTATAATTCTATATAAATTTTATTTTAATAAAATATATATTTTACTAAAATATCCTAATAAATAATATGTTTTTTTTTATAAATTGAATAAATTATAGGATTAAAATAATAAGTAAAAAAAAATTAAAAAACATACTGTTAAAATAAATATATTTTTGAGATTATCACATTATTTTTAATATATATTGAGAGGTATTAATATTTTATTTTTTATTTGGTTAAATAATTTTTTTGATAATTAAAAAGTTATTTAGAAAAGTTAAACAAAATATAACATTTAGAAGAAAATTTATTTTATAACATATAAAAATGAATATTTAATTATAATATTTTCTTATGTAAAATTATATATTTATGTATACGTATAATTTTTAGTATCATATATTTTTCTAAAATATAAAAAATATTTCTACAAATTAAAAATAATAATAATAATGAAACGTAAAATGAAATGAAAATTAAATATTTTTTTCTTATAAGAGTTATTAACTAAATAATATAATAAGGGTATTATAATCAAGTTTTATAATGAAAGAGATATTAGGAGTATCAAAAATTAAAAGGAAAATGTCAATATTGTCTCATTTTTTTTTATATATAATTCTTAGAAGTTAATAATAATAATAATAATAATAAAAAGGTATAGAGTTTTAACTTTTGAGTTATTGTATTTTATTTATGATAAAATTTTGATTATCAAATTATTACTTAATTTAACATATTAATTTTTTAAAGTTATTTTATTTTAAAGCTCTTTTGAAAACAAATTTAAATTTTTTATCTCAAATTAATATATTACCTTTTAATAATTGAATGGATATTTTTTTTTTTTTTTTTTTGAGAGAGAGATAATGACTTGTTACTATAATTGGGAAATTTAATGGTAGAGGTAAAAACTTTAAACATGGATATTTTTTATTCATCAAAACAGGAAGCTAAATTTAGCTTTATATAAAGCATATATGATCTTTTTTTTGAAACTAGCATTTATGATCTTAATAATAATGATTTTGAAAGCTAATTTTGCGGGGCTTTATCAAAAAGGGCAATAAACGAAATTAAATAAGGATATGTTTGGATAGTAATTTAAATAACGCGTGTGGGTGCCTTTGCAGCCGTAACTGGCTTACTCGGTCATGAACTGGTGGAACTGGTAATAAGGTTGGGAATTAGATACGGGCCTTAAAACGCTTGGCACGTATGAAGATAATTTATTATTATTATTACTAATAATAATTAAATTGATGACTCATGAGGATTGTCTTAGTTTTTAAGAAAAATAATAGATAACAGAATATCTTTGTTGCCATGGAGCGTTCAAAGTTCTTACCAAAGGAAGAAAAACAATTATATTTTGGTGGCTCAAAATTATTATTATTTTATTAAATTCTTATTTTTTTAATACTCATTAATTGTTATTTTTAAAATTAAAATTATTAACTAATTTTTAATAATTTTTAAATATTTAAAAATATTCTATAAATTAATTGGAATCCGATTAAAAATATTAAACATCTCGTGATAAAAAAATAAAAATAAAGTAAAATATCTAACTTAATATAATGTATATGAATAGAATATGATTTAAAATATTTGTAAGAATCAAAAAATTATAGAATATGATTTAAAATATTTGCAAGAATCAAAAAATTTCACTCAAAAATTATTTAGAATGAAAATAAAAAATTCTTAGAATTAAATATTAAGTTGAGTTGTAAAAATATTTTAGATTTTTATAAAAAATATTAAATTAAGAAAAAATATTTATACATTTTAAAATTTTATATAATTTTTTGAAAAGAAATCTTGGTAATTTATAAATTATTGAAGTTCCATAAATTTGTTTTTATTTATAATTAAAGAGCTGTTTAAGTAAAGAAAAATATAAATTAATAAAAGTAAATAATATTTAAATTTTTTGTACAACTGTTTTGAGTTCAAATTTTGAGAAAATTTATGAAAAATAAATAATTATTTCTATTATATAATAACTTATCATTTAAAATAAACTTAAAAAGTTTCATAATAATTATTTTAAAAAAAAAAAAAGAAATTGGTAAAAGAAAACGTGGCGTGTCTTTGTAGGTCTAAGTTGTAAAAGCCCAAACGTCACGGACGTGTTTTGACTGGATGACTTGGCTGATATGCGTATCCACGGGTCTTACCCTCCTTAGACAACTGCATTTGCCAGCTCGTGGGTTCCAACGGTTTAAATGCAAAGATATGATTTTTTTTGTGTGGGGCCTATTACTTAACATTGTTTCCTCAGCTCACGGAAAGGATATAATATATATTCAAAACAAAAAATTAATGGATATTATACATATTTATTATATCACGTAACAATCAATCAACTCGATTAATTTCAATTGATTAATGTATTTTATGTTTATTTAAAATTACTTTGAATTCACATAATTTACAAATAAGTCCAACTAATTAAGGAAAAAAAATTAAATACATATTTATCTACGAGTTTAGATTGAATTGAGTTTCAATAATAATTTTAAAGATTAATTATTATGAAATTTTTGTATTTTGATTAATTATATTAAAAAAAATTATATTAAAAATTATTTATTATATTAAAATTTAAGATCCTATTAAAAAATTCATTAAATCTATATAAAAATTCTATAATACCCTATTTCTAATTAAATTTTCATTCAAATATCATTACTTTTAATCATATCAAAATTTTCATTTTGATCACCACCGTTATCACCATCATCATCACTAAATTTAATATTATACAGTATAAATCAATCAATTGAATAAATTTTAAACACAAAAATTTCAAACCCAAAAAAATTAACAGGAAAAAAGGAAATTCAATTCGTTAATGATTCTCAATTACTTTGCTATTTTATAGGTAGTTCTAAACAAAACTAAGAGAGAAATTTGTGAATCTGATAAATGCGAAGAGATTGGTTGCTGTGAATTTTGGATAAATGAACTAGTGTTTAGGGTTTCAGAATTTTGTTGACTTATGGCAACAGTATTAGCTTGACCACATCTAACATTTTCAATGGCTTTCACCACATCCATAGCCTCCACAACACAAACCCCACTTGTTGTTTGTCAATTCATTTGGTATATTACCAATTAGGGGTGAAAGTCAAATAAATCGAACCGATTAAATTGAATCAAATTAATTAAATTAAATTGAAATGTATGGTTTCATAATTTATTTAGTTTGGTTTGGTTTAAAAAATAGAATAAACCAAAATTTTGGTTTAGTTTTCTGTTTGAGCATTTTTTTTTATTTTAAATCGAACCAAACCAAAGTTATATATATTATTTTTTATCATTATTACAATTAAATATATTTAATTTTATTTTATATACAACCATATATTTTTTTAACCTAATATTAATTTAGAATTTAAAAAAATATCATTTATGAAAATTAACTAAAGATAAATAAAAAATAATCTAATTCTTTAAAAAAAATATATAAGTTTTGGTGTGTTAATTAATAAAATAGATAAATTTTTGGGTTGTACAATATTAAACTATTTTTAAATTTTTTTTACTGATATTTTATCAATATTTTTTCTTAAATTTATAATAAAATAATGACGATTTATAAAAAAATAAATTGATTTGAAACTGACAAACCGAAAATATTTAAACCAAATTAAATCGAACTGAAATAGATGGTTTGACTATAATGGTAATTTGGTTTGACTTGAGAATTTTTCAAACTGAAAACATTAATTTGGTTTAATAATAACCCTTCAAACTAATCAAATCAAACCAATGTCATCCCCTATTACCAGTGCAAATGAAAAACTGAGATCCATTAGTATTGGATCCAACATTTGCCATAGAAAGCACAATAGGACCAGTGTGCTTCTTAACGAAGTTCTCATCATCGAACTTGGCTCCGTAGATCGACTCACCACCAGTTCCATTTCCAACAATGAAATCGCCTTCATAGCACATAAATCTTGTGATCACGCGGTGGTGTGGGAGCTAGTAGAAAAATGAAGGCGGTGAAAACGATAGTGAGGAGTAGAAGTGAGAGAGTGAATCGAAAACAGAGACTTTGTGATTGAGACAACCGCCATTAAGAAAACACCCTACAACGCCATCGCTTTAGGGACTTGACAATAATATTGACGTCATCGTCATCATTTTTGTCAAAACTCTATCGATGCCTGGTGCACCAAGTTTTAGCAACGAGCGGGCCCTCAATCTTTTCATGTTTGTCAGAATTATCTGATCCCAAATAATCAAACCTTAAATTAAATCTCCCAAAGTTTTAGCAGAAAATAAGAGTTCTCGTGCTAAATAAAACAGATACTGGACACCAGTTATTTTAATCAAAATATTTAAGGGTTTGATTAGAGTTTTGTTTAAAATTTGATTGAGTTGGTTGTTGGAGAAGAAGGAGAAGGGTATTTTAGATATTAAAATAATTATTTTTTAAGATTTGACTAATAAAAAAAAATTAATAGAAAAAATATACTTAACCCTAATTTTGAATCCAATTTAACCAAAATAATTTGAGCTGAATTTAAATTTTTCATTGACTCGACCCAACACATCCACTTTACATCCCTAGATAAATGTTCTTTTCCTGTTCTCTCGAGCTTTGACATTTCGAAAGAAAAAGGGCCCCACTTAATAGTTATCCAATTTCAAAATCCAACAAATATACAAGACTAGTACTACCACCAATGCAATGACATGAGGTGGGAACAAAATTTATGCGGGACCCACTTAATCAGCCTCGTAGTACTCCATATGGGACCTAGAAGCTTTTATCTGAAAAATACTACGAAGATCAAATCGCACACACGTGGGCTGGCTTTGCCCTGCCAAAGGCGCTCGTATTTTTAGTAAACGAGAACGTGGGCAGCATCTTCGTATGCATTGCGGCTTCGATACATTTTATTATATAAAATTTCTTTGATGGTACATGATATATTTTTGAGTTCAGCTCTTTTTTAGATAACATGACAGTTATTCTTATCCATAAAATAAAATAATTAAATAATTCTAAATAAACTATACATTTTACATTAAATTATACATTTAAATCTATTAGCCGCGATCTTAATTTATAAGTAAAAATATGATATTATCAATCAAATAATTTATTGATAATCATTTAGATTTCATTTAATAAATATTTTTATTTTTATTTTTTTAAAAAATTAACTAGTTATTGGATGTATTTTTATTTCATTAGATAATTTGATCATTTTATCTATTTTTTTTATTTTTTATTAAATTTTAGTAAAATAATCAAAATATCCCTACTCATTCACTGCATAAATTTTTATTTTTTGAAAAATTATTTTTTAATCCTTAAAATTTGATCTACTTAACACTTACATCTTAACTTTTTAAATTTAATTAAAATAAAAAAATATATAATTTTTTTTATGAAATATTTATACATTTTTTTAATTTAATTTGAAATGAAAATAAATACACTACTTTATTTAATTATTTAATTTTGTCACACCTTGAATTCGAGAACATATGACTGACACTAAGAAATAAATAAATATAAAACTTTCAGAATTCATATTTAATTTGACTAAATATTATACGATAAAACTATCAAAATGACAGATGAAACGGTCATAAAATCATGACTTTGATCCACTTGTTTAGTAGAATCTGAATATACATCAAATCATGGCTCTACAAAGCTATCATTACTATCAAATCAAACTCATTACCATAAAAATAATCATGCTCAATAGGTTGCCCGTTAAATAAGAAAGCCTAGTTATTCTCATATTAAACAACTCAAACTTTACAATAAATCAAATAGGACAACAAAATCATCCCAAAAATAATCATGCAGAACTTTAAAATTACGATATAAAACGTAAATAAAATAAAATTCTTAACCTTCGTTGCTAAGGAAGGAATAACAGGATCAATTCAACAATAATTCAACTCTTGATGCTCACCTGCAGCTGAAAAAAATAAATTGAACAAGAGTGAACATTCGACTCAGTGAATGATACTATTTAATATACTTACCCGGTGCCATCTAATTAATCTATTATTAAAATGCTCATGCAATGTGTTAACCAGACAAATAATCACATAATCAAATAAGGATGAGAATTAATCAATAGAAATCATCCTAAAATCTGTGTAAGGAGCTGAACCTCATATACCTGACTATTTTAGTCCAATACTGTCTCTTATTTCAATATATAGAATTAACCAGGCAGCACCGACCTGACTAGCAACAGCGTCGGACGATGAGCAAGCTCCAAGCCGTCATACACCAATCATAACTCATCAAATCATAATCATATTCATAACCATATCCATACCCAGAATTCTATGTGGCTTTATGTCATCCTAATCTCATCCAACAGACACACGTAATTATGCAACACAATTAATAATTCAATACACACACACATGTCTCTAATTATTTTTATAATGTTAATGCATAATTATAGTTATATAAATCTATACAATTAAATGCACATGCATGAAAGACAAGAAAGTTTATTAGAAAGTATCACTTACAGACTGAATGACCATCTACTAACAGCAAGAAAGACACCTGTAATATTGAGCTGAATATGAGAATTATTAAAATAAAATTAAAATATCGATTCAGAAATAAAAAACGACTTTCAAGAGTTTACCGAAATTTTGGCAGAATCTCCTTTAAAATAGGACATACCCCTGAAACAAAAATAAAAATACATCTAAGAATTACTTCATAGGCCCGCATCCAAATTCAACAACATAACTGACTTTTGTTGAGTCTCCATCTCAACAATAAATATCTATAATAAATCTTGCAAGTCTCAATTATCTAATCAAATTAATAAATTAATTGCTTATAACAATCTAATAAATATCCTAACTCAACTCTTCTAATTATTCCATAGAATAATAGTGAATAAAAACTTCAATTAATTCCAACTATTTAATCCCCAAAACTCCATAAATAATAATAATAATTTTAAAATAATCTAATTAATCCGTCTAACTATATACAAGTCGTAAAAATACTTATTCCGTATTAATATCAGTCTGCAATTAATTCCATAAAATAATAAATTTCTATAATTATTCTGTAATTTACTATACTCCAAAATAATTCTCAAAATATTCCAAATAACTATCCACTCTCCAATATTGCTCTCCAATCAATTTGGTGCAATAATTAATTCATAAATTCTTAATCAATTAATTAATATAACGTAATTAATATACCTCAAGATATATTCCCTCATTCTTTTTAATCTATCGTTCAAGATTTTTCACACATATCAAAACACTTATTGTCATCACGACTCAAATTCGGAGTCATGATCGGCGTGAAGCTAGACCGAAGTCTAACTACACAAACTTAATAAATATTATATATAACCTATGGGATTACATATGAACACTTAATCAAGTACTCATATCCAATTATTTATAAATAAGTACCATGACAAAACTGAATTTTGGTTCAAAATAATAACTTAACAAAATACATTTATTAAAAATATAAATTTTGGGTTAGTTACAATCCAACTCTATGATGGAAATTATCTAAGAATAAACTAAGTAAATTTTCTAAACCTTAGCTCGGTTTCAGATGGAAGAAATAGAAGAATAGCCTCGCCCATTAACTAATAACCTGCTAAAGAAGAATTGTGCAGAAATGAGCATACACAACATTGCTCAGTGAGAACATATAAGGCAAGAAACTTTCTATTCATGTTACTCATATTAAATTATAGATATATATCAAAAAAGAATTTCAAGCATCTCACACAATATTCATGACAATACCATAATTTATATTCAATTAAAATTTTAAATTTAACTATCAACCTATCATTCATATATATATATATATATATATATATATATATAACCATCATTCAAGAAATAATAACACTAAGCACAATGGGAAAAATATTGTCAGACTTGTCAAATAACATATAAGGCATTAAGTCTAAGTATCATTTATAAATGGGGCCTCTGTAAACAGGCCCAGTACACATATAACATATAATGCATTTTAGCCCAACTCATATAATAGCTCACATATAACTCAGGTACACCATGGGAAGTCCAAGTCATGGTCTTTTTCCAACACAACACAATAATACAAATATAACATATCAATCATTTAGG
Organism: Aleurites moluccanus; assembly: GCA_948193065.1. NCBI lineage: Eukaryota > Viridiplantae > Streptophyta > Magnoliopsida > Malpighiales > Euphorbiaceae > Aleurites > Aleurites moluccanus. Next base: position 12,416 of record CANXYC010259739.1, on the reverse strand, counting down.
CATATATTGAGTAATTCATAATAGTAGTCAAATGCATACATACATAAAATATTTAGTTCCCTTACTTCTAATACACACAACACAACAACAATTAATTTCACAATAATTAATTATTTATATAATTACTATATATGGCACGTATGTCTTCATCTGAGTGTAAATTAATCAAATAACAACAACTCTTATCCTACTGATTCTGTTGATTAGGCAAACCTCCACCTTAATAAATTTATAATATGTTAACAACTCAACCTTATCTTTTAATGGTAATATGCATTAACACAATTAAATATCATATTCTATATGATATGCAAATGATATACAACTCCATACCCAAATTCAAATTTTATTAATTAGTATCCATTATAACATCAGAGACAATATATATATTCTAAACTTCCAAAAATAACTCCAAATTAAATTAAATTTTAATAACATATAGATAACATATCAATGAATATATCCTCCAAAAATCCTTCATTTAGACTCCATTAAGGCTATCAAACTAAATTTCAAATATGATTGTCTCGCAAACGAACTAAATATTGACAGCAAGAATATTACTTCATAATAAATTTATCTTCAAACTTTCTAAAAATTCTAAAAAAAATACAAAACATAATTGACATATTTAATTACACTTCTGTAAAATTTCAGCCAAAATGGACGTCGTTTAAATCTTCAATTAATTATTAAATATATATTGACCTGAATAAATTTTTTTAATTAGACAGTCATTATAATTTATTTAATAACAGACGATCCTACCGTTAGATCACTCCAAAAATTTAATTATATATAATATAAATTCAATAGATTATCTGTAAAAATTTCACCGTTGATTGTTTCTCCAATATTTAATTATTAATTTTTGAATAAATTAATACTGTAAAGATTGAGTTATTGACAGTTAATACTCAAAATTTTATTCACAGTGATCCGATCGTGTTCAAATTAAAACCGGAGTAACTAGACATATCAAAATACATTATATTAAAATTTCATCGTCAAACTCCGTATTAATATCTAATTATACTCATAATAGTGAACCTAATATCCATTAAGCCTTTTAACACAACTCTAAATAAATGCCCATATATTTATATCAATTATTTAACTTGATCATTCATCAATTTCATCTCTAATAATTCATATATTTACATAATAATCAATGTAATCTTATAATAGTTAAACCACAATAAATTGTTAAATGAATTTCAATTAACAAAAAAATCTATTTAAAACTTCAAAAATCATAACCTAATTTCATCTCATAAAATTATACTCATAATATCTTCAATTCTCATTCTTAATCTTTTAAATTCAATTCTAATGCATAATAAAAAAAAAAAAAATTAAAGACTTACCTCAAAAATTTTAGAGTAAAAACTGAAAATATATTACACTCACGTTGATAGATGAACAAGTAATAAAGAAAAATAATAAAAAAAAAAAGAGAAAAATAAAATAAAACTTAGCAGAAAGCGTCTACTAAGTTTAAATATATATGTATATATATATAAGATTTCATAACTTAACAATTAACCCTAAACTCCTCCTCCTATTATTATTATTATTATTATTAACGTAATACACACAAACAAATATATATATATATATATATTTACATTTTTTTCTCATTCCAATTAATTAATTTAAAATAAATTACTTTTAATAAAAAAAATAAGATTTTCACACTTATTAATTAGATTCAAAATGACTTATTTAACCTTATATCCTTAATTTTATCTTAAGTTAAATTATTATATTTTAATTAAATATTATAAGGATAAAATAAGAAAAATATATAAATATTGCTTTGAAAATTTAAAATGATAATTAAAAATATAAACGGATGAATTTATAAAACGACAGATAAAAAAAACAGAAGCAGTATATAACTATCACCATATTCAAAATATTCAAAACATTGTCCAAATAAATTTTATCAAACTCCAATAATTTAAATAAATACTTATTTGTTCTAATACTCAATTAATATTTATAGTGTAATTATTAATTTAATAATTAATATCTCAAATAGTTCAATTAATCACTATTCTAAAATCAATCTCTAATATCAATTAAATAATTATTTATTTAGCTTCCAATATTTTATTTCAATTTAAATTAATTCACCTAAATTTAACTACTACCTCAAATAAATTACTCCATAAATATTAAATTTTCGGTACTTAAATTCCTCATATATCATTCCAATAATTTTTATAACAACTTCCAAATAATAATATTAATTTATTTAAATTTATAGACTATAATAAAATACAACTTCTAATTATTAAGTGCCTAATTATTTCAATATCAATGCAATTATTCAACATTTTTCATAAATTATCTCCAAATATACTCCAAATAATTTATAAATAATTTTAGAACACTTAAAAATTTACTTGCTTAAAATTATCTGAAAATTACACGTATTTCTTAATTTTCAATCACGACTTTAGTCTCCGATTGAATAAAATTGATATCCACCAAAAGCTCATAAAATGAAAAGTCCAATGGAGCAAAAATATCGAGAAAGGAGGTCGGAATCAGTCTGAAATAGCTGAAAAAGTTCACCGCCAGCGTGAACTTTGGACGGAATGTGTAGCCTCACCGGACGGCCAACGACGGCAAGCTTCTGGCGTCTGACTGTTTGGCGGATGAAGAATTGCCTAGTAATGCGCGTGTGGCTGTTTGACAACCGAACGACCGGTTTTCGGCATGGCAACTTCTCTCTCTCTCTCTCTTAATTCTAATTGGCTATGTCACCAGACAACTCGGTCCCCCTTTCAATAATAATATTTACAAATCTAAAGAATATTTCAAAAATATTATTCTCAAAAATAATTTAATAAATCAATAATTAATAATAAAAATAATAAATTCTTAAATAATGACTAAATAAATAAATGGATAATGAAAATATTTATTCTACTAATTATTAAATTAATAAATAATATTTAAAACAACTAATTAAACAGTTACAAAATTTAAATATTTAAACATTACAAAATAATAATTTAAAATGAAAATAAATAAAAAATAAATGTAAAAATTATATTTACTTGACTTTTAAATAATTATTTCTTTAAAATAAAATAATTTCAAAAATAATTTTATATTCATGATTTTAATTAAATATTTATAATCTAATTATTATTAATCATTAAAATATGATTTCAAAACATTCTCAACAATATTTTTATATCCTTTAAATATTTTTAAAATATTATTATTTCCAATAAAATATAAATTTAAAAATAATTCAAAATTAAGGGTTTAATAAATTTATTTTTTTGTATATTTAATTTAAAATTAAAATTAATAAAATTACTTTTATTTAATTAAGATAATTATTTTTACTTAATTATTTAATTTATTTTCTTTTCTATATTTAATTTAAATTTAAAATAAATAAAATTTATTTCATTTATAGAAAATTATTTTTTATATATTCAATTAAAATAATTAACTTTTTATATTTAATTAGAATTTTTTTGTGTATATTTAATTAAAATTAAATTATTTTTGAGTATATTTAATTACAATTAAGATAATTAAAATTTTATATTTTTTCTTATTTATATATATATACAAGGTTCTTTTTTAATTTTAATTAGATATAAAAAAAAAGGTAATTATTTTGATTAAATATATAAAAAATAATGTACTTTTATTTATTTTAATTTTAAATTAAATATATAAAATAAAATAAATTATAATTAAATAAAAAATAATATTTTAATTAATTTATTTTAATTTTAATTAAAAAATAAAAAAAAAATTTTAAATTTTATTCATTTAATTTTGATTAAATAAAAGGGAAAAAAAAAAGAGAGAATAAGAAGCAAAAAATCTAGATAATGAAGAAAAGGGGGCAATTTGATTTTTTTACTATATTTTCTTTTTCTTTTTCTTTTTTTTTAATTTTTAATAAAAAATATGAAAAAATTATACGAAATGATCAAAGTGTTAATTAAGTCAAATCTTAATGATTAAAAAATAATTTATTCTAATTTATTTGATATAATAATAATTAGTATGGAAGTGTTCCATAACTCTGTGGAACATGGTGCGTATACAATCAAAATTTTGAAATTTTTTGAATCAAATAGAAATTTCATGATTTTGATTATTAAATTTTCGGTCCCGAATCGAATAAAAAAAATATTCATATTGTATTGTTTCGATAATTTGGTGCAATATGGTTCGAGAATTCTGTGATTCAATTTTAATTAGTTCAGTTCAGTTTAAATATTTAGAAATTTGGATAAAATTTTATATAATATATAAAATATGTTATAAATTTATAATTATATAAATAAATTGTATATATATTATATATTATAAATTTATAATTCTATAAATATAAAATTATATATATATATATTAATTAAAAAAAAATTTAATTTCAATCCGAATATAATTTACTACGATTCAAATTTCGATACAAAAATTAATACATTTCTAATTTCGTCTCGTTATATTTCTACTCTCTACCCTCTCAACAAGTCGAAAATCCTACATAGAAGAACGCAGTTGACGCGGCTAAAGCCTGCATCAACAAAAAATTAAAACAGTTTATGAACATAGACAATTTAAATCTCCCACCTGACCGGATATTTTCCCAGTTTACAACAGGGAAACGAATGGAAGATTTATATTCGACTTTACAAGATCTTGTATTATAATTTAGTAGGAAATAATTATTTAAAGAAACTATACAATTTTAAAATAAATAAATGCTTTCAATCTTAATTGTTCAAATAAAATGATTTTGAATTTATTCCTATGATCAATCCTATAAAATTTATTTGAATAAGTACGTATTTGAAATGATTAAATATTTAAATTTAATTTTTATAAAATTATAAAAATTAATAATGAGCAATATTTTTATAAATACAGAAAAATAAAAATAAAAAATTTAAAGAAACAGAAAATGGGTGGTTCGATTATATTTACCTCATAATTAGGAAGTTTAAAATTTAAATTTTTGTAGTATCACCCCTTTAACAATATAAAAAAAAAATTTAGAAAATTTATAATAAAACATATATATTTTTTTAATTTGACCTTATTAAAATAGATAACCCAAACCGCAATAAAGAAATTTGCATTCTCTAATTTGATTAAGGATGTAATCATGAGACTATGCAGGGAGATATGTATCTGTTTTAAAGATTTATTCAATCTTATATGGATTTGAATTGAAAATATGGATTTAGTATCATATGTAAAGTATAATGTACACCAATACTATTAGAATTGGACCGGTCAAAAAATTAATAAAAATTAAGAATTAATGAATTAAAGGTTGAATCAATTAAACTGAAAATAATTAAATTTAAGATTATATAATAGAAAAAATATACATTAATTTTTTTTAATTATCTTAAAAATTAATAGTATAATTTATTAATTAATTAAATTATTTAATAATTATAAATAGAGTTAATTATTATTTTTTCCTACAAAATTATCAAATACACTAAAATTTCATGACATTTCAAAAATATATTAACTTAAAATTTCATGACATTTCAAAAATATATTAACTTTCTTCTGACGAATGTCTCGTTATACTAATACATCATAATTTATTACATTTTATTTTTACTTTAAAAAATATTTTTTAGAGTTAAAAAATTTATTTTGACAAATTTGAAAATAAAAGGTAATTTTATTTTTTATTAAAAAAATTATTTTTTAAAAAATAAAATAAAAATATTTTTAAAATATATATATATATTTATTTTATTTTCAAAGTTGTCAAAAATATATAAATATATTTTTTAAAATAAAAATATGATGTAATTAATTAAAAATAAATGATAATGATATTTTTATCTTTTTATTGTTCTTGTTGATTATTTTAAGGTTGACTAACAGTAAAATTGAACGAAATAATCTAGTAGTATATTGTGACATTTATCAAGGAGAGTTAATATATTTTTAAAAAGTTGGGAGGAGTTAATGTATTAAATTATTTTATAAGGAAAAAATCATAATTAACCTTTATAAATATTAAATTTGAGAAAGCATTAACAAAATTTGTCATTAGTACAATAAAAAAAACCTTAGAAAATTTTCAAAAAATCTTGGGTTTGAATCTTTCTTGAATATAAAGATTTATTAAAAAAAATTTCAAGAATAAAATGATATTTTTTTATCAAATATAAAAAATATTAAAAAAGTTGACCCGCATAAATAAAAAAATCGATATGATTCGATCAATTCACTAATTAATCGATCAGTTCATCGATTTTTGATCTGATTTTTTGAGAATAAATAAAAAAAAACTGATCGACCTGATTTTTTATTCAATTTTAAATTTTTTCAGTTGAACTGATTGGTTCGATCTGATTTTTTACAAACACTATATTTTTATTTTGCCATGATTTTTTTCTTTTGTAAACTTTAGAAAACAAAAAGTTGTTTAATTAGTAGAAAATGTGTAAATAGTTATTTGGTTTAGAGTTGGGAGCTAACTGATAATTTAAAAAAAAAAACTCTATTTTTGAGTTTTTAATCACTTATTACTAGCAAATTTAATTCTAAACAATATTTTTCCTATAGAAAATTATAACTAATAAAATATTTTTTCATATTAATTTTATATAATTATAATAATAATAATAAATATTTATTAAAATATTATAAATAATTTTTATAAAAATTATTTTATTCATGTTTAGAAGAAAAAATATAAAATATACAATAATTCTACTAATTTCATTATTCTTACAATTTATATTATACATTAAAAAAAACTAAAATACATAATAATTATACTTAAAATAAATTATATTCTTAATTATCATTTAATATTTTAATAATTATAATTAATAAAACTTTATTATATTATTATTTTTTAAGTATCAATTATAATTATAATAATAATAAATATTTATTAAAATATTACAATTTAAAAAAAATTGTAAATTAGGCTACTTTTTCCATCTTTACTTTGATCTTATCCTTTAAATTACACATTTGTTTTTTTATAACTTTTTGGCTTTCACGTCAAGCAGTTTTGGGGAAAGTCACAATCCAGAGTCAATGGATAGCTATGAACTCAAACTCATTAATACATCCGAATTTCCTTTTTAAACGCACTTTTCTCTCCCTACACGTACTTTTCTCCTCCTTTTTCTCTATCTTAATATGCACATTAAAATTTAATTCAATAATAAATACATATTATCATAAATAATAAATTTAAAATTAATTTCTCATTTTTTAATATTATTTTTTTTCTTTTTTAATATTTTTAAGGGCTACATCACATTTCTCTTTTATTTATTAAAATTTTCTTTACACAAATTTAAAGATTTATTTGCATTTTTTTTTGAGTTTTTTGTACTTAATCATTTAATATTTGACTGATATTTTAATGAATGAATAATTTTTTTTATAAAAATTAGAAAATTTCTTTTTTAGGAAATATATATCATGAAAAAAATGAAAGAACTATAAATTATTTATTTTGCTAAAACAAATTCAAAATTACACATTTGTATAATTAAATTATTTATTTTATATATTGAGTCTAGAAGGTTGATTCAATAAATATTATAAAATCTTGTATTTTTAGAGTACTTGCGAAATATTATAATTGTGTTATATTAAACTTAGTAGGATGATTTAATTGTGTCTAATTATTTAAGTTATAAGAAAATATTTTATATATTTATGGTTAATTATATATATATATTTTTTAAAAAATTTGATATTATTTTAAGTTAGTTGAAATTATTAATATCCATTTTATTTGTATATATTTGATTTAAAGTTTGAATTATTAAAGTTAATTATTTTGATTTAAATGTAAATATATTTTAATTAATTTAATTTTTAAAATTTGAATATATAAATATAAGAATTTAAATTAGACTTTTTAATTAATAGAGAAAAGGTAAATATATATATAAGAGTATTTTATTATTAGTAATTGTTTAATAAATTAAAATTAATATTTAGTAATTATCTTGTTAGGGTTAGTAGATTAGGGTTAATTTTTATTTAATAATTATATGTATAGATATCTATATTTTGGTGGAGAGGAAAAATAAATGTTCAGTGGCTACCAAACAAAAGAAAAAAAAAACACAACTTAAAATAAAATAAAAGAAAAGATGATTGATGTCTATTTTAGTGTTGGAGCAAAAAAGGGTAAAATGAGATCACAATCAAAGGATTATATTTGATTATTTTTTAATTTGAAAGTCTCTAAGGAAAAAATATATTTTAAGATTATTTGGTATTTTTACTTAAGGTATGTGCAAACAATTATTTCATGGTGATTTGATTTATATTTAATTGAATTTAAAAAATTAAAAACAAGAATTAAAGATATTATTGAATATAATTATATGTGATGGAACTAAGTTAGGGTTATTAAAGTTTTAATTAGATTTTTGTTAAATTGAGGTTCGTAAAATAAATTATTGAGGAATTAGTTATTATAAAATCGCATTGATTATTATATTTACATATATGAAGTATTAAATATGAAATTGATGAAGGATTAAGCTATATTATTAGTATAAATTTATGTATATTTATTTATAGTTATATTAAAAAGACTTAATAAATATTAAGTTCACTATTATGAGTATAATTGGAGTTTTATATATAATTTAACGGTAAAATTTTAATATAATGAATTTTGATATGTTTAGTTACTCCAGTTTTAATTTGAACACGATCTAATGATTGGATCGTTGTAAATAAATTTTTGAATATTAACTGTTAATGACTCAATCTGTATAATTCAATTTTGAAGATTGAATTATTAAAAGTACTTCCCACTAGTATCAGATTGACCTGAAATTTAACTATCATATTTCTTTCTTATGATGCCAATTATATATTATAAAAATTTAGTGATGATTCAAATATTAGATTATTATCAATAAATTTTTAATGGCAGAGTACTCAAAATTGAAAGTGTGCAAATTAATTGTAAATATTAATTTTATTTTGAGTTATTTCATAGTTTGATGAATGTGAAATTTTATAAGCAAGTTCATTTAGATGTTTGAATTATGATGTAAAAATTTAAGGAGGATCAAATATTTAAACTTGGAGATATTAATTTATTTGTCAGTTATGTCGGTTTATTGATTGAGACTTAGAAGTGCAAAAATTAGTTTTAATTATGCAAATGTTTTTAACTCATAAAATTGAACATTTGTATATTTGAATAGAATTAAATATATTCATTTATAAATATTCATATATGAATTATATATTTGTATTTATATTAATTATACACATTGTATATTTAGGTGTTGGAGGTAATCAATTAAGTGTGTTGTTTATATGAAGATTTTTAGGTAAGAGAATATATAAAATTCAATTGAAATAATTTAATATTTGTGTGTATAATTTTTATCTGAATAAATTAACTGAATTTGCTTGTAATTAGAAGTTGGGTAAAACAAGCTATATAATATTAATAATTATATAATATATAAATTTATTTGCATGTTATGAAAAATAAACAAAACACAATAAGAATAAAAACAATAATAAAAACAAGAATAATAATGTAGAAGATGGAATTTTCTATTGTTTTCTTAGTATATATTACAAAGTAATATGAACTTCTATTTATAGGGTTCATCTTCACCATATGTTACAATATATAAAATCACCATAAATTACAACATAAATTACAACATAAATTACAATATAAATGGTGCAATAAAATTAAATTTAAATATAAAAACTTATAAGTAGTGGGATAGATGAATGGACATCCACATTTATCTATATATTTATAACACTTTCCTTTGGATGTCCATCTTTACAAAAAATATGCCTCATTAAAACCTTACTAGTAAAAACCCAGTGAGAAAAAAAAACTAGTGAAAGAAAAAGAGTACAATATTCCCGTATTGCAAATGGTATACTGCCTCATTAAAAACTTTACAAAGAAAATCCAATAGGACAAAACCTTTGGTTAAGGGAAAAAGAGTACAGTATTAAACTCCCCCTATTTGCAATATCACTGAAAATCTTTAAGGCGACACATTTCAATACTGATAACTAATTTCTTGAATGTTGCAGTAGGTAATACCTTAGTGAACAAATCTGTTAGATTGTCATTTGTACGAATTTATCGAATACCAATTTCACCATTCTTTTGTAATATATTAGTGCGCCTATTGTATAAGATATGGTACTTCAGAACCAAAAATTTCTTCTTTATCTTCTCTAACTGAAAAGAGTCATTATTCACATTAAGTGACCAAACAATCATTGAACTATTCAATGAATGTGTTTTGTATATAAAATTATAAATAAACTTTTTGTGTATAAGTTAACTGATAAAACCAAATATTCAATTTGTAATCGAGACATAATTTTATTTTTTCAAAATAATTCATCTCAAATTTTTTTTTCAAACAATATGTTACTTTTGAAATTTTTTTAGGAATTTCAATAATATTCAAATCATCAATATATACAATAATTATGGTAAATTCATATACAAAATTCTCTATAGTATTGCTTTTATATTATACTTTGAACAAATATTCACTAAAATAATTTTACCATATGGGCCTAAATTATTTTAATTCATACAAAGATTTTTGTAATTTAATTGAATAAATTTCTCGAGAATTTAAATTATATTTTTCTAGCATTTTAAATCCTTCAAAGATTTTCATATCATTATCAATTGAGTCATATAGGTAAGTTGTGACTACATCCATTAGGTTCATATCAAATCTTTCATACATTGCTATATTAATAAAATATTAAAATATTATTGCATCTATCACAGAATAGTATCTCTTCATAATTGATTTCAGGTTTTTGTGAAAAACCTGAATGCAACAAGTCTTGCTTTGTATTTTACAATTTTATTTTTCTCATTTCTTTTTCGTACAAAAATATATTTGTATCTAATAGTTTCATATCTTATAGTATTTGGACTACTGGTCTGAAAATCTTACGCTTTTCAAGAGAATCAAATTTTGCTTGTATTGTATCTTTCCATTTTAGCCAATCGTTCATAAAAGTATGTTACACTATATGCAAAATAGTTGCCAATAACTATTTCATTTCGATTTTATTTTTTTCATAACTAATATAATATCTCTTCATTTTTACTAATTACAGGTACTTGTACTTCTTCAGGAAGTGTATATATATTAGTATTTGCATTTTCAATAAAATTATCTTTATTATTTATTTTTTTTCTCTTTCGAGGATTTTTATCTTTATAACCAATAGTTTTTCACGTTTCAAACATGCTTGAGATTCATCAATATATTGTCCTTCTAGGACGACAATACTATTTATTAACAACTGTTATATGAGATTTTGTTACTGATTTTAAATTATCAAGTGCACCTGACAATTGATTTGCTAATTTTTGTAGATGAATCGATTTATGAATTTATTGTTCATATTGTTTTGTATTTCTCAACTTTTATTATATCCCCTTGATACTGAGAGTATTAATTCATCAAATTTCATGTTATTGTATTTCTCAATTTTTTATTATCTTCCTCTAATGCTGAGAATATTATTTCATCAAATAAAAATTTACAAATCGAACAGTAAATATATCACCATTAATGACTCAAAATATTTAATTATTGAGGGAGATTTATATCCAACTTATATTTCTAACATCTTTTAAAAACTCATCTTAGTGCGTTGTAGTAGAATACTTAGGATATATACCGCACATTCAAAAATTCTTAGATAAGAAATATTTGGCTTTTGACCAAAAATTAATTAATTGATTTGAAGAATCTTCTAATTCTTCAATGGATTCCCATATGAATTTTTAATTTTTTTTCATTATTTTTAAATCAAGATAACCTAACTTGTCATGCCAAATAATAAAAATATTTGGATATGTAAATTTCTGATTTACTATAAGATTCTTTTCAATTCCACTAATTTTTGTATAATACAAATCAGAGAAAATAATAGAAAAATTTTCAGTATATTTTTCTACCCAAAATAATATTTATAGTATAAAAATATTTTTTATTCATCTTATTTACTTTCTCAATATGATATCCATTACTGTGAATATCTTTAAAACTTAACACATTTTTATGAGACTTTAGAGAAAATAATGCAGTATATATAATAAATATTGTTCCTCTTAGTAATAATATATTGGCTCTTCTGGAGTTTTCAATTATTTTTTTTATTTTACCAGAAACAATTGTCTCGCCCATTTTCAAATAAGAAAAATATTTGACATTTTTAAAATTGTACGAGTTATCGCACCATTCACAATATATATCGAAATCAATTCTCTTTTTTAATATTTTCAAAAACATATTTGTCACATCAATGTGAGCAATATATATATGATCATAGTTAAGGTCATCATTATTAGAAACAAAATTTATCTTCATATTTTTTCTCTC
>CANXYC010259715.1:0-34208 GCA_948193065.1 Aleurites moluccanus | reverse complement strand
ATATCTTTTATTATCATATGCTTATATCTCATATATAATGATGTATGCATGCTCACTGAGTATTTTATACTCACCAAATTAGTGGTTTATAATTTTTACAGGGATGTGTTAAAGGAAGCTGATTCCAAGTCAATTTCTTTTATGACTTAGGATGTCAAGTACATCGAGGTAGAATATTATTCACTAAAGATTATAAGTGTCCACTCATAGAGCTCCATGGTATTGTGTATAATTAGATGATTAAGTATTATAATGATGTATGAACAGTAAAATAATTGACAATTCAGTGGCATTAAAAATTATAATGTGTAATGTATAATGATTGATAATGACAATGATAGTGAAGTGATAGAGATAGTGATACTGAGAATGCCAAAATAATATTTATATGTTTTAAAAGAGATTTAGAAGTGCTATGTATGTCTGTGAATCTGTGAAGTTGAGGGTATAAGGATGAAAAATTATTAGGAGTGTAAAAATAATTTTAGTGTAGGCTGTATAATTATTGAGAGACCCGGTTTTGGGTCGGGATTAAGGTTAAAATTACAAAGGGGACTCTGACAAAATTTCTATAAAATTTATAAGTAATAAATGGGATTTAAGTATTGATTAATGAATTAATATTGATTGAATGATTGATAAATGAATTGTTTATGGGTTATACGGGTTTCTGGTGACCTTAAGTCTACCCGTGCCCTAGGACCGTCGCGGCCCAAAAGTGGGTCGTGACAATAACCTTAATCGATCTGACAGGACTAATCCCACCAACTTCAGTCATCCAAGATGAACCCTTAGACTTAAACTGAGCACGGTCTAAACCAATATGAAAGCTTTACCCTAAGCAATCCTTCATGCTAGACCAAACTTATTATGGCTCCAATTAACACCAATCTGATAGCAACGTTAAAACATCCTTTTAGCCCAACCAGGGCCAGACAAGAAAATAAAAATCTCTCACCATCGAAGACTATCAGAGTAACAAAATCACCCTTCTTTTGAATCACCTTCCCTCAAAATGTGGGGCATTCTGGGGCATCCCAATGCACAAAATCACATCTCATTGTGTTTTATTGCATAACTTCCCATTTGTATGAACTTGCATAACTTCTGTATAAATCATTCAGAATCGCACAAACACGTGCATCTTATTTGAATAAAGGGAGCATTAGATCATATCAAAAGATAGCATCCTGTATGCACAACATTCATAACATCCATAAATGCATAACATCATACATTATCACGCATTTGTTTGGAACTAACACATGATATGAAAAAGGAAAGAGCGCACAAGATGATGGCCCCTCCGACGGCAGATGAGCATCCTTCGGATCTCAAACCCGTCCCACCCTGACTGTCCATACAAAGCCAACTCCACTCCATGAGTCATCTGGTAAGTATAACAAACCCTTCTCTGCAAAAAACTGCATAGATAGAGGAAAAAAATCAAAACCATCATCAAGAAAGGTATTACTTCTTGAACTCAAAACTCTTTCTAATTTGGGGCATCCTAAATTGCATCCAACTCCTTTCAAATTGCATTGTATCAAACTTTTAAAAATTGCAGTGCAGAAAAATCTTTTCAGTTGCATCATATCAGACTTTTTTCAATCCCTTTTATTTACCTGGCACCGATGCCACCTTTCCATTCCAAAATCATTTTCAAAGCCCAAGCAGCCCTTGGCACCCAAAATCATTTTCAAAGCCCAAGTAACCCTTGGCACCCTAAAATCACTTTCAAAGCCCAAGCTGCCCTTGGCACCCTAAAACCACTTTCAAAGCCCAAACAACCCTTGGCACCCTAAAATTACTTTCAAAGCCCAAGCAACCATTGGTACCCCGAAATTATTTTTAAAGCCCAAGCAACCCTTAGCACCCTAAAATCACTTTTAAAGCCCAAGCAGCCCTTGGCATCCTAAAATCACTTTCAAAGCCCAAACAACCCTTAACACACTAAAATTACTTTCAAAGACTAGGTAGCCCTTGGCACTTACTCCTTTTCAAACATAAATTTGCAGCTTAACTTAGCATCAACATTGTTTTCAAATGAAACTCTGCATGCTTACCTTAGCATCAATCTCATTTTCAGAAATTTGCATACTTATCTTAGCATCAGCATCATTTTCAAACAGAACCCTGTGTGCTTACCTTAGCACCAACGACATTTTCAAACAAAATCATGCATGCTTACCTTATCACCAGCATCATTTTCAAACAGAAGCTTGTATGCTTACCTTAGCACCAACGACATTTTCAAACAAAATCATGTATGCTTACCTTATCATCAGCAACATTTTTAAACAAAACTTTATGTGCTTACCTTAGCACCAACGACTTTTCCAAATAGAATTCTGCATACTTACCTTAGCATCAGCCTCATTTTCAAATATTTATGAGCTTACCCTAAAATGCCACCGCTCAAGTTGCAAAGCAAAGTATGGTACTCTTATCTTAAATCTTCTCATTCTGTACCTTTCTTTAATTTGGTAAAGCATCAAACTAAAGAACCAAAATATGATAAAAGATAAAAGATAAAATTAGACTTTTTCTCAAAAATTAGACCAAAAGAACCAAAACATGATACACAGTGATGTATGTGGCCCAATATGTGAACACGTGATTCACACCCCCGGACCTCACACGGATCCACGTCGAGCCTAGTTGGATTCGCCCTGGGATTAGAAGACAGATGGATGGATGAAAAATGGATATGCGTGCGAGGATCCACTGATGTGTCTGGTGGCATTTACCAGTCTTATTGGTGGCATCCGTCAAAAGGCCTAGCGGCATCCACAAGCCACAAAGGCGGCATCCGACAACTAGCCACTCTTAGCAGCCAACTTCAGCTCCAATTGCCACCAATTTCATCTCCTCATGACATTAATGCAGCCAGGTACAACGTTGGATCTACCATATATGGATTGACCCAAATGACTGAAATGCCTCTAGACACCTATATAAACCCCCCTCACCCTTCCATTTTCT
Source organism: Aleurites moluccanus (assembly GCA_948193065.1). NCBI lineage: Eukaryota > Viridiplantae > Streptophyta > Magnoliopsida > Malpighiales > Euphorbiaceae > Aleurites > Aleurites moluccanus. Next base: position 31,223 of record CANXYC010259715.1, on the reverse strand, counting down.
ACACACCAGCTATTTGAGTTGAGTTTTCCTCAAACTCTCTCTCTCTATCTTTTCTCCCTTCAACTAATTTTCTCAAGCTCCGAATGATTTTGCCTTCTTTAGGTTCAAAAATGGCTTCTTAAGTCTTTCTTAGATTTTGAGAAGATGAAGACCTATATTTGGCCAATAAAACCCTAAATTAGACTAATTTAGCAAGAATAATCAATCGACCTGATTCCACTCAACAGACCTCGAAATGTGGAACTTCAGTCTGACAAAACACTCTGACCGCCACCAACTCCTAAGCACTAAAGGAAGGTATAATCATACTTTCGTTAAATGAAAATTATTGTTTTGGATCCGACATCCCAAACCAAACCCGAAATTAGTCCAAATCAGACATGTGACATGAAATCAGTCCAAATCATACACGTGACCCAAAATTAGTCAAAATCAAACCTGTGACTCCCAATCAATCCAAACCAGACCTTTGACCCCCAATCAAATTCCCAATCTACACTTGGCACCCCAAAATCATCTTCAAAGCCCAAACAACTCTTAGCACCCAAACCTTTCGCAAGAAGGACGAACTACGTAGATTTTGATTTCTATTCAAACAGGATACGTAAGCATGCTTTTTAATCAAGCATCAAATGCAAAACCCTAAAATTATTATTTCCCTTTTATTACCTTAATTTCATTTTGGAGGACATGTGATTGGATTAGAACTTAAATGGGCTAGAGCCAATCCCTTCGATTCAAATTGAGGAATTTGTGATTAACCTTAAACCTTTAAGGATTAGAATTAATATCCTTAATTATTATTAATGTAATTACTTAATTTATTTATTGCTTTCTGATTTATTTATTGCTTTAAGCATCCATATAACTGTCATGTATATTAAACTGCTAATGAAATCATAATTTTAAGTCAAAATTAATTAGAAGCTAAGTCATAATTTCTTAAATAAAAAATCTAGTCCCTAAACTTAGATTCGTTCAAATATCTAGTGATTTTATCCATTGTGCATAATTAAATTGGAGTCATTTTTGGGTTTTTCCTTATATTGTTCCAACAAAAATAAATTAAGGTGACGACTCCACAAAAAATCATTTTCAAAACAGATTTGAACTCAAAACAGGTTTCAAAATAAAAATGAAATAATTTTTAAAAGAATTGATAAAAAAAACTTCCAGTCGACCAGGTATTTCGATGACGTGAGATTGAAACTCGAAATACAACATTTTGATTTTCGGCGCTCAGGTGAAGCCTCACAAATTCAGAATAATGGCTAAGGACAAATTCTCCTATTTCATAACATTCACAGATGATCTTTTAAGATTTGGTTATGTGTATGTATTGAAGTATAAGCAAGTGTCCTTTGAAAAATTCAAAGAGTTCAAATGCGAAGTTGAGAATCAAAAGGGAAAAAGTATTAAAACCCTATGGTCTAACAAAGGAGGGGAATACTAAAGTACTGAGTTCAGAGCATTCCTAAAAGAGCATGGTATTGTCTCATAATTTACACCTCCTAGTACACTGCAGCTTAATAGTGTATTAGAAAGAGGGAGCCATACCTTGTTCGACATGGTATGAACTATGACGAGTTATACCAATTTGCCTACAAACCTGTTGGCATATGCGCTGCAGACAACATGTTAAATATTGAACCATGTTAATTCCAAATATGTTCCTTTTACTTCTTATAGGATATGGTTTGCTAAAACCCCTAATTTTTATCACATCGGGATTTAGGGGTGTCCAACCCATATTAAGAAGTTAAAGGTTGACAAATTAGATGATAGAATTGTGAAGGGTAGATTTGTTGGATATCCTAAAGACAATTTGGGGTACTATTTCTATCTTCCTGAGCAACAGACCATTGTTGTTAGCCGGGATGTTGTCTTTCTAGAGACACAGTTTCTAGAAGAAGGTGGCAAAGAACGAAAGATAGAACTGGATGAGGGCTCATCTAGTGAACTTCAACAAGATGATCCCATTTTAGTTGATTAACCTAGTGATGAGCCTATTCCAGTCACCGATGTCTCTAGTTCGGTTCCTCGAAAATCTAGTACTTTATCTTGTCCTTCGGAGAGATATGGATTTCACTTTGAGGATGTTCAAGATTTGTTCATTATTGGTGAAACTGATCATTTTGATGATCTTACTACTTTTAAGGAGGCTATGTCAGACAAAAACTCTTCTAGATGGCTTAATGCTATGAAATTTGAGATAGATTCCATGTATGCAAACCATGTATAGGAGCTTATGGACATGCCTGAAGGGGTAATACCAATTGGCTGTAAATGGGTCTATAAGCATAAGATTGGTACAGATGGGAAGGTGGAACCCTATAAGGCACAAATTATGGCTAAAGGTTTCGTCAACATCAAGGTATTGACAATGATGGGACTTTTTTCCCTGGTGGCTATACTTAAATCTATTCTGATTCTATTAGCTTTAGCAACACACTATGATGATGTCAAAATTACTTTCCTTAATAGACATGTTGAGAAAAACATTTTCATGGAGCAGCCAAGGGTTTTGATTCCCAGGATAGCTCAAAAGTGTGCAGGCTTAGGAGATCCATATATGGACTCAAATAAGCCTTAAGGAGCTGGAACCAACATTTTGATAAAGCCATTACATCCTTTGGTTTTATCAAGAACGTTGATGTTCCCTATGTATATAAGAAGTTTAGTGGGAGCAAGCTCATTTTCCTAGTCTTGTATGTGGATGGCATTTTGTTGATAGCAAATGACGTTGGAATGTTAACAGAAGTAAAACTATAGTTATCCCAAACTTTCTCCATGAAAGACTTAGGTGAGGCAACCTATATTCTTGAAGTTTGTCTTTATCGAGATAGAGTGAAGAGAATGATAGGGCTCTTCTAGAGTTTGTACTTGGATAAGGTGTTGAAGTGATTCAACATGCTTGATTCCAAGAAGGGGTTGTTATTAATATGACACAAAAACTACCTTTCCAAGGAGATGTGTCCTAAAACACCTAAGAAAAGGAAGTGAATGGGTAAGATTCCATATGCTTTAGTTATTAGAAGTCTTATGTATGCTATATTGTGTACAAAGCATGATATCTTATAAAGCAATTAGTTTAACTAGCTAGTTTCAGTCCAATCCGGGTAATGATCACTAGATTGCAGTCAAAGCTATCTTGAAGTACTTAAGAAAAACTAAAGATTTAGTTTTGATATATGGAGGAAGGGATCTTCGGATAGATGGTTTTACAGATTTTAACTTTCAGTATGATATAAATGATAGAAAATCAATAAGTGGATTTGTGTTTATCTGTAATGGAGGACCAGTGAACTAGAGAAGCTCCAAGAAGACTATTATTGTAGACTCCACTACAAAGGCTGAGTATGGTGTCGCCTTGGATGCCGCCAATGATGTAGTTTGGATTTAAAAGGCAGTTTGGATTTAAAAGTTTGTCACTGAACTAGGAGTGGTTCCTTTCATTCAATTGGCTATCCTATCTACTGCGATAATAAGAGCCATTACTTTGACAAAGGAGCCCAAGTCTCACCAAAAATCCAAACACATTGAGTGGTGATTCCACATGATCAGGGAGATTATTGGGAAAGGCGATGTAGTCGTGCAATAAGTTGCTTCAACAGAGAACCCAACAGACCCTATGACTAAAGCTATGTCTCAAAACTAGTTGGATCTTCATCTAGAAAGAATGGGTCTTAAATACTGTAGTGAATGTCTGTAGTGCTAATAGGAGTTTGTTAGTATTGTATGCTATAAGCCATATATCTTTGTATATATTTATGTAACCAAATCCCTATTAGATATATATTGATATATATATTTGTATTATTCATTATGATGGTTTTCATTTATATTAAGAATACTTTCCATAAATATTTGTTAGATGAATAATTCTCGGTTTAGGAGAATAAAGTGACAGTTCAATCTAATAGAAGTACTTTAAATTGTTCATGGCCATTGGATTCTTATCTCAGGCCATATTAGATCCGAAAAAGCCATCACCTATGTTTATCTTCCTATTTAGTATGGGTTACTAATGGTATAAAACTGGTGAGTCTTAATCCGATTAACTAGAGGTTTGGATAAATATGTGAATACTCATTGGATAAGTGATCGAACTGTGATGCTGGATGATGATGACATGGGATTTTGCTGTCAGTCAATCATTCGTCATCCAAATCATAATAATGCATAAAATCATTTAACTTAAGGTGATATATGTTTTATATATGGGTGGTTAAGGTTTGTTACTACTTATATGATGGGGCTAACTATGCATCGACATATAGCATGTGGTAGCCTTAGCTAATTATATAGTGAGGCATATGATCGACTAAGAAAAGATTTATTCCTTCGAGTAAACGAAGTCATGATCCAATGCCATCATATTCTTCTTGATATGAAATCCTTGGCCAAGGTGTTGATATCAAGAATTAAGTTGTGATGTGGTTATAGTTATCTTGATATTAGGGTTTGACCAATCCATGACCCTAGTCAAGATCAGGATCTAAAGTTGAAAGGATTGGAGTGTACGATAATCATGATAAGTAGATTCATGGAATGTGGACCTCTATTTGAACATTCATATTTAGTTGGATAGTCATGAAATCTGTTGTTAGGGGTTTACCATGATTTATGGGAACCAATAAAGAAGAGGGATTCCCTAGATTGGATGAGAAAGCTTTCAATGATATTAAAGGATAATGTCATTTCCCATTGCCAATCGAACATAAACCTAGAAAGTCATATAATATAAGTGCATTATTTTCGACTTAATTATCTTGATAATAGAGATAATTGGATAGAGCAGGTTATTAACGCAGTTGTTAACATAACCATTTGCTCGAATAATAGTAATCGAGGTTTATCGATTTAACCTAGTTTGCATGGTTTGTAAATTGGAAAGATTAAATAGATGGACTAGTTATATAGTGCTTATGGGCCGAATGACTATTGGAGCCTTTTTTGTTCAATGTGGTCAAATCATATTGGTGAAATAGAGAAAAAATGGGCTTTAGGGTTTTTATAATTAATGGGCTTTCTTTTTGGTGGGCCAAAATTCCATAAAGGGTATAAAGGTCATTTGGTGGAGATGTAGAAATTCTCCACTAAATGAAAATTAACTAACCATAAGCTAACCCTAATATTTTGTCTTGAACTAATTAATCTTTGATTAACTTAATTAAGATTTGTAAGATAAGATTTCAAAAGTTAAGGGGATAAAGACATACAAAACCTTTCAATGTTATTTCTATCTCACCCACCATCTTCTTCTTTGTCTCCTCATTAAGAAAACTTAGTAAGGAAGTTGTCAAATGGAATAAAAGGGATCAAAAAGAGTCTTGGCCAGCCACTCCATCACTTTGTCGTTTGAAGACCAAAAATTGATTTTGTGTTTTCTTCTTATGCCTTAGAGGTTTTACAAGAGAAAAAGATTAAACACTTTTTTGTTTTCTTCTTGTATTTCTACCCTTTGCAAATAATATAAGTGTTTGCTAAACAAGGATAGAGAAGAAGCACCATTTGTATAACTAGGACACTTCTTCTTCCTCTTCTTCTTCTTCCTTAAAAGTTTTCTTTGATTGGTTTCTCTTTGCAAGGAGAACAACCATAAATAGGAACCTTTGGTTGAAGAAAGTGCCTAAATGAAAGCTTAGCACTTGTGGACTAATTAGAGGCACAACATTTGGTATGCTTGGAATCCTTGGTTTCAACCTCCAAGTGGTATTTCCTAAAACTTTGTATTGTTATGTCTATGTATAATTTGTTTTGGCCATAAAATAGTAGATCCTTATAGAGTGTTTTTTGTATTTAAAATTTTAAATAGCTTCTTTGATGATTTTTGTTCTTTAAGCACACCTGGCATGAAAATACTTTGTCTTTGCTATCTTGGAGAAATCTTTGACAAATATCCTATAGTAACCTGCCATTCTAAGGAAACTCTGGATTTCTGTAACATTCATCGTTCAAGGCCAATTTGCAACTGTTTTCACCTTCTTAAGATCTACTTTAATCCCATCTTTACCAATGATATGTCCTAAGAAACACAATTCATCCAACCAAAACTCACATTTTGATAACTTGGCATACAGCCTGTGTTCCCTCAATGTCTATAATACAATCCTAAGGTGTTCTTCATGTTCTTCCTGACTCTTGGAATAAACAAGTATATCATCTATAAACACGATAACAAATCTATCCAAGAAAAGTTTAAACACTCGATTAATTAGATCCATAAATGCAGCAAGAACATTAGTCAGCCCGAATGGTAGCACCAAGAACTCATAATGCCCATATTGGATTCTGAAAGCTGTCTTCGTTACATCCTGTAATACCCTAAAGTTAAGCTACAGTAATTCAATAATTTCAGTAGTTATCGGACTGGAAACACCGAGGATAATAAGGAAATTTAAGAAATTTATACAGTATGTAATTAAAGTTTATTTTTCATAGTTACTTGAATATTGAGAGATTAAGAATAATAATAGTTAATTGTGTGAAGAAAGTGTGGAAAAATATTAAAGATGTTGGAAAATCAATAGAATGGCAAAACCATAAATAAGTGAAACTTCAGGGGCATTTTGGAAAACCTATTGTCTATGACCCAAAATGACTTTGAAAGCTATATGATGGTAAACTACAGATAAAAATAAGTTATTTCACTCCCCACTTCAAAATCTAAATCTCAACAGAATTGATAGAATTAATTACAGAAAGTTGTGGGGTCAAAGTCTAATTAAAGGAAGCTTTAGGGAGTAAAATGTAATTTTTCAAGTCTCCCACCTATAAAACCCAACTTTTATTGAATAATATGTTGATTTGACAGTGCTTCCTTACCGACGAGGTAGCGAGTAAATACCGTCGGCAATGTGCACATTGTTATAATAGACCCTGGCTGGGAAGGGTTAATTGTCCTAGCCATAAGGTTCGACCCGCCTTATGTACATTATATATGTTTACATGTGATCATGGCCCATTATCTATCTTATCTACATTATATGTATACTGTTAACTAGTTTATTGATTTCATACCCCTATTTCTGATCAATTTCCTACTTTTCTATAATTTGGTGTGCAACACAATTTGTTATTGATTATTTACTTGATATTATACTGTTTACCTAAATCTTTACCATCAAATGTTGCATATTAGATTCACTGAGTATTCCTATAGTCATTTCTTAGTTGTTTACCATTTTTCAGGACAAGAGTAAAAGGCAGAATCCAGAATCTCTTTCCTCTGTGGATTTCTGTAGTATAGTTTTTTACAATGTAATTATATTGAACTTTGTATTATGTATATATTTTGGTTGCTCCATGGTTATATATAACTGGTTATAGTTTTATTGTATATATGAATATATGAAATTATATGGAGGTTGATTATGGTTATTGCATATGTGAATGTTGATTACAGACAACAGTATAATAGGTTACAGAATAACAGACTATAGAATGGCAAAATATCAGAATGAATAATAAGTAATTAATTGGATAATAGGAAGTTAACAATTGAATAAGATATGGGTTCTATGGGCATCGGTCGCCTCTGCCATTTTCCTACATCCTATGACCGACATGTTCCGAAATCGAGACGTGATAGAGGTGGTATCAAAGGATAAGTTTATATGAATAGTAACTAGATACAGTGTCAATAGGACATAAGTAAACTATGGAGCATAGTAATTCTTGTTTTGTCCTTTGTAGTATTCGTCAAGTATATAAGTGTGTTCTGTGTTTCTGTATCGTTCCAAAATTGGAGTATTTTGTTTCTTATAGTGATTGAGATGTCTGGAAGATAGAGGAAATGTATTACAAATGATAGAGACAAAGAGGTTACTAGAGAGGCAAAACTAGCCTCTAGTGAGTCATTAGACAGGAAGGAGACATAGGAACTACTCCATTCTCAACGAATGACAGAGTATACTAGAATGAGTGATGATCCTTGGAGAGTATAAATAATGCAGAGAATGATAGAATTATGTCAGGAAATATAAGAATTAAGGCGGGAAAGGCAAGTAGTGCCTCCTCTAATACAGCTAGCAGTATCTCTTCTTGCTGCACTAATTATATTTGTTACATCAATACTAGTACTACTGGTAACAAATCCAGTTGGGCTTGTGTTTCAGGAAGGCCACAGTATTATAGATTAAGGCAGGGTAAGCATGTTTAGTTTTCTAAAATTGAATTTACTTGATTTTAGGGGTGATAGAGGAGAGGAGGCAGTAGATTTCTTAGATCAGATTTAGAAAAAGTGATTTGGAGATTGCCTTGTTAAGAAACATAGGTGGTAGAGTTAGTAGGTTTACTGTTAAAAGGAAAAGTATGGATTTGGCATTCTAGATATATGGAGACTTAAATATATAGTGATCATCCTTTTACATGAGTACAATTTAGATAGGCACTGTTGGATGAGTTTCTTACTAAAGGAGTTCAAGTCAGGAATATTATTCAGATTGAATAGTTAGAGTAAGGAAACAATAGAGTAGAAGAGTATGCAGATGAGTTTATTAGACTGAGTCAATATGTTATCAGGATAGCATTGACAGAAACAGAATAAATTAGTAGATTTATAAGAGGTTTATATGCATCTCTGTATAATATTTTGTTGTCTACAGAATTTACTTCTTTGACGATTGTAATTGATAAGGCAACATAAATGGAGGAAAAGTATAAAGAAATGAAAGCAAAATGGGATCAGAGGAAGAAAGGAGGATCCAGTGGACAGTTTAAAAAAGGAAAAGGAAGCTCCCAATAGTGACAAACATATATAGTCACTAGACCATAACAAAGACAATAGTCTAATAGTGAGAGGAAAAGAAGATAAGGAAGAGGTAACCTGGACAGACAGTTTCTGGGTATTCACAGGGATCCTCCAGACCGATGTCTCAAGCATCTAGCGAGCCAGTATGGGAGTATTGTGATAAGATGCATAGAGGAGAGTGATGGAGGCAAACAGATTCCTGCTTGAAATGTAGCTAACATAACCACTCTGTTAAAGATTGTCCTATAAAATGTGAACATCAGACTGTTATAGTGGCTTCATAGCCAACAGTACAGATGAGTCAGATAGGTGATAGAGAGGTAATGGATAGAGGTAAAGGCAAAAATCAGGGACAAGGTAGCAGTTAGGTTCCTGCAAGGAGAGGACAGAGGTATGTATTCGCAATGAATTTTCAAGAAGTGCAGAAAGCAGATGATACAGTAATGGGTATGATTTTAGTACAAAATAAAATTACTCGAGAGTCTTTTAATTGGGTGTTACATATTCTTTAATTCATTAATGTTTGTAACTAAATTGAATGGGGAAGGCAAGATATTAAAGTTTATGTTAGAACTCTTCTCTCCTATAGGAGAGAGTACATGGATAATTTATGGATATCTAAATAGCATTGTAGAAACTGAAGATGAATTTCTTGTTTGGAGGGCTAATTGAAATGTCTGTGTTAGAATTGAGTAAAATTTTAAAGATAAATTAGTTAGCAATTCTTTGAATAGTGAAACAAGAAAGTTAATCATCAACTGGAGAAGCAGATTGAGTTTATACATTAAAGTGATAAATATGAATATGGTATCAACTTTTTGTAAATAATTAAAAATATAAAGATGTTAAGGAAGAGATATCAGGTTTTGCAGGGGATACTTAGAAGACTTTGTTAGGAATTTATCAGATTCTAGTTATCAAAAATTTTCTGATGTAATTTGAGGGTTTATCAGGACTACCCCCGGAAAAGGAAAATTGAATTTGAGACTGAAGTGTATTTGATTACAGATCCAATGCCTATCTCCTTTCTATCGAATAATTAAAGCGTTAAAAATTTAACTACAAGAATTACTGGATAAAGAATTTATCAAATTGAGTAGTTCTCATTGGAGTGCTTCAGTGTTGATTGTGAAGAAAGGAGTATACTAAAGATAACCTTTAGAACACGGTTTGGACATTGTAACTTTCTAGCATTGTTATTGGTGAACAAATGCCCATGTGGTATATAAGTGGATTTAATGAACCAGGTCTTTAAGACTTACTTGAATAAGTTTGTCAAAGTGTATGATAATATTATAACTAATCTTAGAATGAAGAAGAGCATGCAGAGTATTTGATAACAGTATTATAGACATTGTGAAATTATAAGTTGTGTACCAAATTATTGAAAAATCAGTATTGGTCTACTGAAATCTATTTCGTAAGTTATAATGTCAATGAAGAGAGTATTAATGTAAAAGCTGTTGTTAGATGGCTTTAGTCTATTAATGTTAAAAAGATATGTAGTTTTTTTGCATATGGTTAAATACTTTAGGCAGTTTATAAAGGATTTTCTAATAATATTAGCTTTATTGATCAGAGTAACTAGAAAACAAGAAAAGTATTAAGGAACTGATGGAAGTAAAAAGAATTCTTAGGCACTTAAGTTTTGATTCACGGTTACTCTAATGATGATTTTAACAATGAAAACTGATAAATTCATAGTGTACTGTGTTATATTTGGAGTTAAATTAAGTAGTATTCTTGTATAAAAGAAGAAAGTATTACTTATGATTTATGATAAAAAGATTAAAATTTATGACAACGAAGATGGGTTAGAATGTTAAAAGATTATGATTGAGAGACAATATATATATATCATGCAAGTAAACGTAATGTTGTAGCAGATACATTAAGCCGAAAAGTCAATGGAAATTCTAGTTTATATTATTGTTGCAAGAAGATCCATAATACATAAAGTCAAAGAGCTAATCGATGTAAGAGTTGAATTAGAATTAATATCCCAGGATCGAAACCAGGCTCTGATAACCCAATATTGGATAAAACAGATAATGACTGAGGATATTAAAGTAGCATAGGAAGAAGATTTATAACTTTTAAATTAAAAGAAAATGTGCAAAATGGTAAGACTTATGAATTATCCACATATAGTAAAATATTGGAATATGGAAAACGATTATGTATATTAGATATTAATAGATTATAGAACAAGATTATGAAAGAAGCATATTACGCTTATTATCGTGTTTACCTGGAATTACAAAGAAGTATTGTGATTTTAAGGAATACTACTGGTAGCTAAATTGGTATTTATTTACTTAGCCTATCACAAATTAAGCTAGAGAAGCAAAAGTCATCGAATCAACTACAGGAAATTGAATTGTCATAGTAAAATGAGAATAACTATGTATATTATGGATTGTTGATTGACTGAGTTAACCCTCTCTCTAAGATAAAGATCAGTTATACTGCGGCACAGTATACTCAATTTTATATGACAAGATAATATGATCTCATGAGGTATCTATTATTAAATAGATAATAAAGATAGAGTTCAGTATACAGAAAAGTTATATGGATCCTAAGAGAAAGGATATTCTTTTTATCGAAGATGATTTTGATTATTCCTTAAGATTTCATTTTATGAAAGGTGTAAAAAGGATTTGAAAGAAAAGTAAATTGTCACATAGATTCATTAGACTATTTGAGATCCTAGAAGAAACTAATGATATTGCTTATAGATTAGTACTTCCATTTAATATAAGTCATATGCATCTATTATTCCAGGAATTGATGCTTCACAAATATATTTATTGGATCCATCACATGTAATAGAATCACAAAATATAGAGATTGAGAAGGATTATTGCGTGAAGAAGTACCTGTGAAGTTAATTGTTTGACATGTTAGACAGTGACATAACAAAGTGATTTTGATGATAATAGTATATTAAAGATAAATAGTTAATAGAGGATTGCGCATCAGAAAGCAAGTATAGTAAGCACACAAATTATATATCTATGTTCCTATAGCATGACATGAGTTAATTTTAAATTCGAGGATAAATTTATTTGAAGGAGGGTATAATGTAATATCCAAGAGTTTAGCTACAGTAATTCAGTAATTTTAGTAGTTATCGGACCAGAAACACCGAGGATAATAAGGAAATTTAAGAAATTTATACAGTATGTGCAACAACCCATTTCCGGATCGTGACGGTCCTAGGATGCAGGAGATGTCAACGGCAACGAACACCCATATAACCCAATATGACATGCAATTATCTATCACCATCAATTTATTATTCAATTTACTTAGTTATTATTCATACTGTCATTCTATAAGTGCTCATAAATATATTGCAGTTTGCTGTAACATACATCATAATATGCCATATCATTACTTATACTCCATAATATGTTATACATACATGTTCATAAACTAATTAAATCATACATATACTATAGAGTAGCTAGATCATGAAAATATAAAATTACTATATTTAAAATAATTACATTATTAGCAACACCGCATAAATCCACAGAGAGTCAAGGTTTGGGATTCTGCCACCTACTCTGTAATTGGAAATGGGAAACAAGGAAAAGAGTGAGTATATAAGATACTCAATGAATCTAATATGCATTGCTTATAAATACGTGTAGGATCATCAATAAAGTATAAGCAGATGAAATGATAAAGATAGTCTGCTCAATAAAATCAGAATATAGGATCAAATATAGGAAATGACAGTAAGGTCAGTACTCATATCAATGGAAGTATATAAGATGGGTAAGACAGATACAGGGCCATGAAATGCATAGAATATGTGTAATACACATAATCAATCTCATATCAATATACATAAGACTGATCAGGTCTTATGGCTAGGACCATAAACCCTTCCAAACTAGGGCATCAATATACAATGTGCACATTGCCGATAGTATGAACCCACTACCCTGTCGTAGCGGCAGCTCTGTCAAACCACATCAAAGTCAATAAAAGTATGAAATAAGCCATTAGATACCATTATACAATAATGGTATCACCAAGTATCCATATCTCAATATCAATCAATTCAAGTTGCAATTTAAACAATGTAATAGCAATAATAAGTAGATATACATTGGCAATAGGTTTAGCAATTAACAATGGAATGGAACATAAGTTTGTCATACATAAGCAAAAGGTTATTACAATTGGCATGCCAATATTGCTGGCAACGATCACATTCAAATGGTAGGCCTATGGATGAACAAGTGATAGGCTTATGACAAAATGAACTACACATTTCATCAAACACTTGGTGTGCAACAAAGAATGGACAATTTGACATGGTTATGGTGCAACTCCAACATTGCCCCAATATTAACAAACAACTCACAAACAAATCAATACAATAGGCATTGATTAACCAATAAATAACATCATATAATGGATCAAATATGGTATGGAAATCAAGTGAAATACAAAACAAAACTCAAGGCATGAATAGTACCATAGGGTGCAGCCAAAACAAGGATTTCATGGATGGTTTCCAATATTCAATCTAAGGTATTAGACACGTTATTTGATGTATATTAAACTCACCTAGCACTTCGAATAGTCTTGAAAAATTAATTTCCCACCTATTGCTTCAAAGGAGGCGAAACTCACAACTATGGCAATCTTGATTTTCTATAACAAATTAACCACAAATTATTTATCCATTAGCCTCTAATTAACATATTCTAAGCTTAATTAATATAAACCAATACAAAATCAAGTAGCTAATTCAAACAACTTATGCTAGGGTTTGGAAATTAGGGAAAAGTGCTCAAATGCATCAATTGATGCAATCAAACACAAAACCCATATAATTCATCATCTAAATCATTTAAATTAATCATAAACTAAAAAAAAACAACTTGTTACCTCTTATGGATGATCCACTCGAAATGCCAAAGGTAGTGGTTCTTGATTTCCTTTGTGATTCAAGGTAAGAAATGGCTTGGGAATGGAAGAAATAAGGTTGAAATCAAGTTTTCTCTGAGTTTTCTTTAAGAAAATTGCATGGAAATGAAAGGAATGGTGGTGGTGGTGGTTTGGCCAAGACTTGAATATGAAGATGATGAACAAAAATTGGCTAAGTCATGCTTATATATTAAGTCATTAATGGCAAATTTCATTTTAGTCCTTAAACTATCAAATAATCATACTTTGGCCCCAACTTTTTCTGTAATTTATTCTGACAATTCTGTTGAGAATTGGATTTGAAAGTGGGGATTCAAAAGACTTATTTTTATTTATACTTAATTATAAAAATAGTTTCAGAACCATTCTGAAACTCAGATAGACCACTTTTCACTATGCCCCCTCAAAGTTCCATTTATTTACGATTTTGCTATCACTTACTTTTTCAGTGTTCCTAAACATTTTTCACCTCTTTATTTTTATCATAATTACACATGCATATGTATGGTTCTTTACCCCCTAGTCAAAATTAGAAATTCATCTGTTGACTGGACTGTTATTTTCTTGGCAGTGTTTTCGACACCGATGATTTCCGGAAAAGTATCTCATTTGCATTCTAACTGTGCCTCTAAAATTATTTTTAGTTATTTCGATGATTTCAAACCAAATACTGAGAACTATATTATGCATGTAAGATAAGGCTTTCTAGGGTATTACATTATACCCCCCTTCAAATAAATTCGTCCTCGAATTTAAAATAAATACGTACCTCATTGATGAAATAAGAATGGATATTTGTCCTTCATCTCCTGCTCGCTCTCCCAAGTGCACTCCTCTATCGACCGATTCCTCCAAAGCACTTTCACCATTGGGATTTCTTTATTCCTCAATTGTCTGACTTGTCGATCAACTATCTCTACTGGTAGCTCCTCATATAACAAGTCCTCATTAACCCCAACATCATGTATCTCCAATATGTGTGATGGGTCAGATACATACTTTCGCAGTATAGAGATGTGGAATATCGGATGTACATGGCTCAGATTAGGTGGAAGAGCCAATCTATAGGCCACATTGCCAATTTTCTCAAGAATCTCAAATGGACCTATAAATCTTAGTGACAACTTCCTTTTCTTCCCAAATCTCATGACTCCTCTTATTGGTGAGATCTTAAAGAAGACATGGTCACCAACTGCAAAATAAACATCCTTCCACTTTGGATCAACATAACTCTTCTGTCTGTTGAAAGCGGTCTTCATCTGATCTCTAATAATAGGCACCTTTTCCGTTGTCTTTTTAATTAGCTCTGGGCCCTTTAACTACTTCTCCCCTGGTTCTACCCAACATACTGGAGATTTACACTTCCTACCATACAGTACTTCATATGGAGCCATTCCAATAGAAGAATGATAACTATTGTTGTGGGAGAATTCAATCAATGGCAGATACTGATCCTAGTTAACTTTAAAATCCAGAACACACAACATAAGCATATCTTCCAATGTCTGGATTATCCTCTCTGACTGTCCATCAGTCTGTGGATGGAAAGCAGTACTAAATCATAATCGAGTACCCATATCCTCCTGAAACTTATGCCAAAACTGAGAAGTGAACTATGTACCTCTATCTGATATGATCATCAATGGAACTCTGTGAAATCAAACAATTTTGTCCACTTATAACTATGCATATTGAGCTACAGAGTAGCTAGTCTTAACACCAAGAAATGAGCAGACTTTGTCAATCGATCTACAATAACCCATATGAAGTCATAACCCCGCGTAGTCCTCAGTAAACCGACCACAAAATCCATAGTAACCTGCTCCCATTTCCACTCTGGTAACTCGATCTCCTGAAGTAAACCCAATGGTTTCTGATACTCAAACTTAACCTGCTGACAGGCTAAGCATTTAGAGACAAACCGAACTACATCTCTCTTAATACAAGGCCACCAATACACATCCCTCAAATTATGGTACATTTTAGTAATCCTTGGATGTACACTATATGATGAATAGTGAGCCTCTCTCGTAATCTGATCTCGCAGCCCATCAATATCAGTAACACATATCTGCTTCCCACACTTCAATACATCATCCTTTACTGTAAACTCTGACATCTTGCCATTCTGAACATCTCCTTTAAGCTTCAATAGGTATGGATCCCTATCCTGTGCCACTTTAATATCATCAATTAATAGTGACTTAACCTGAAATTGGGCTATCAGAGCCTAGTTACGATCCTGGGATCCCAAATCCAACTCCATACCCATATCAACTAACTCGCCCATCTCACGGATCAATGGTCTCCTGATAACCGAGATGTGAGCTAGACTGCCCATAGACTTCCGACTCAGTGCATCAGCTACTACATTAGCTTTGCCCGGATAGTAAAAGATTTCACAATTATAATCCTTAAGCAATTCAACCCATCTACGCTGTTGGAGGTTCAGACCCTTCTACTGAAATATATACTGCAAACTTTTATGATCAGTATATATCTCACATCTAGATCCATACAAATAGTGTCTCCAGATCTTTAGTGCAAATACTATAGCCGCCATCTCTAAGTCATATGTCGGATAATTCACTTCATACTTCTTTAATTGTTGAGAAGCATAAGCAATCACTCTCTAATTCTGCATCAAAACACACCACAATCCAACTCGGGAAGCATCATAGTATACTGTAAATTTCTCATCCCCTGATGGCAATGCTAGTACTAGAGCACTCGTGAGGCAATACTTCAAAGTCTAAAAACTACTCTCACATTCATCAGTCCATAGATATCGCTCCTATTTCTGAGTCAACTTAGTCAACGGAGCAACAATTCTAGAGAAATCCTTCATAAACCACCTGTAGTACCTTGCCATACCAAGAAAACTACAGACTTCAGAAACACTGGTAGGCCAAGGCCAATTCACAACTGCTTCAACCTTCTGAGGATCTACCTTAATACCATCTTTACAAATCACATGCCCAAGAAAACACACTTCGGTTAGCCAAAACTGGCATTTAGATAACTTAGCATACAACTGATGCTCTCGAAGTGTTTGCAGTACAATCCTTAGATGCTTTGTATGCTTCTCCTCACTTCTGGAATAGATAAGAATGTCATTAATAAATACTATGACAAACTTATCCAAGAATGGCTTGAACAGCCTATTCATCAAATCCATAAATACAGCCGGTGCATTAGTCAACCCGAATGGCAACACCAGGAACTCATAATGTCCATACCGGGTCCTGAAAGCAGTCTTAGGTACATCACCCTTTTTAATTTTCAACTGGTGATACCCAGTTCTCAAATCAATCTTCGAGAAATAACTAGCACCCTGCAACTGATCAAACAGATCATCTATCCGAGGCAACAGATATTTGTTCTTAATTGTCACCTTATTCAGCTGCCTATAATCGATGCACATCCTCAGAAAGCCATCCTTCTTCTTTACAAACAACACTGGAGCACCCCACGAAGAACTGCTCCATCTAATAAATCCTCTATCCAATAACTCCTATAACTACACCTTTAATTCTTTCAATTCTACTGGTGCCATTCTGTAAGGAGGAATGGATATCAGATCGGTGCCTAAATACACCTCAATCTCAAACTCAATCCCCTTATCTGGGGGTAATCCTGGCAATTCTTTAGGGAAAACATCAAAAAACTCCTGGACTATAGGTATCTGATCAATCTCTACAGAAGTCTTATGCATATCTATTACATGAGCCAGGTATGCTAAATAGCCTTTCCTTATCATTCTTCTAGCCTGGATAGCAGAAACAAGATTGATTCTAAATTCACATCTATCACCCATAAATTCAAACTCTGGCTGCTCCTCAGGCTGAAATTTAACTCTCTTCTCATAACAATCAATGACTGTACGATGTGTTGTTAGCAAATCCATACCAAGAAGCACATCTAGCTCTAACACAGGCAGTTCTATCAAATCATTATGCAAAATATTGTCATCAATCTCAATCACACAATCAGGATAATAATAATCCACTTCTATACTCTCCCCATAGGTGTAGCTATCTCTAGAGGCACACTCAACAATTGTCTCTCTTTATTCAATTTAGGTGCAAATTGGGGTGAAACAAAAGAATGTGTAGCACCAGAATCAAACATTGCATCAACAATCTCATTCTGAATCAAAATAGTATCTATAACCACATTATCTTATCTCTGTGCCTCCTGAGTATTGACGGCAAAGACTCGCCCTTGACCTCTGCTTGCTGGGGCTTGACTGCTGCTTAGTGCCTATCCTCTGCCTCTTCTTCTACCAGAAGCCTCTCTGACCACATTCTGACTCATCTGCACTGTAGGCTGAGAAATTGAAGCAGACGGCTGCTGATCACCCCATAAAGGACATCTGCTGATAAAATGACCATGCTGCCCACATTTCAGGCAAGCACCCGTTTGACGCCGACACCCTCCTCCGTGCCTTCTACTACAGAAACTACAAATAGGCACACTGGGCATTTATGCAACAGGTCTAGGAGAACCCTGAGAATATGTAGGTGCTAACTGTACTGGAGGTCCCTTACTCTGTGTCCTCCTCCTTTGACTGCCAGACTGGGATCTCTGATCAAACCTAGGTAATGGCTCACTCTGTCTAGGCTGGGAGCTGCTTTTCCCCCTCCTACCCTGTGACCTAGGTCCTCCTTTCCTCTTCTGATCCCTCTTCGCTCTCTCTGACTTGTATTTCTCTTCCATTTGATTAGCCTTATCGATGATAGTCGTTAGAAATGTGAACTCTGTAGACAGAAGAGCATTATGAAGCAAAGTATGTAAACCCCTCCTGAACCTACTAATCAAATCTGCCTCAGTAGGAGCAATTTGTGTAGCATACCTACTCTGTATGATAAACCCTTTTGCATACTCCTCTACTAACTTATTTCCTTGCTCAAGCTATTCAAACTATATCAGATTTTTGGTATTCACCCCTTCTGTCAGGAACTCATCAATCAGCCCTTGTTTGAACTCAGCCCAATTAGGAGGATGCTCACCATATAGTCTGGGCTCCATCCATCTAGAAAACCATGTCCAAGCTTTCCCTTTCAACAATAACCCAACCAACTTTACTGCTCTAATGTCAGAACAAGGTAGTCTCCTAACTACCTTCTCAACCTGCTTCAGAAAATCCACCGGCTCATTGCATCTGTCACCCCTGAACTCGGGCAGGTTTAGATTCAGAAAGCTAAACATAGATACTCCGCCCTCATCTATAACTCGGAGGCCTCCCTGTACAACAAGCTCGCTAGGAACCATAACTGGCTATATGGGAGCTGGTGCAACTGGTACTGCATCAGGTGCAACAGGGGGTGGCACTACTGCTGGAACTGGTGGTGGCAACATATTCTGACGTTCCTGCCTCAAATCTGCTAGTTCCCGATGTAACTCCATCATCCCTCTCATCATCTCTACTCTCCAGGGGTCATCACCCCTCTCTGTATCCTCTGTAGTCCATCGGGATCTGGACGGACCTTCTAAAACTGAAAACTCTCTAACTAGAGACTCGTTAGAGGCTACCTCTACCTCTCTAGTATCCATGTCCCTATCATCGGACATCTCTGTAAACTGTCAGCAACTAGAACATTCACTCAGTGTATTACAGAATTGCAGAATACTATCACATATTAGACAATCACAGTAAAAGATGATACATGAATTCCTATACTCCATGGTTTCCTTAACTCTACCCATATTGTACTTAGTTACTATTCCTCTATAACCTAGAGCTCTTATACCACCTCTATCACGACCCGTTTCCGGATTGCGACGATCCTAGGATGCAGGAGATGCCAACGGCGGCAGATACCCATAGAACCTAATACGACATGCAATTATCTATCACCATCAATTTATTATTCAATTTACTTAGTTACTATTCATACTGTCATTCTATAAGTGCTCTATAAATATATTGCAGTTGGCTGTAACATACATCATAATATGCCATATCATTACTTATACTCCATAATATGTTATACATACATGTTCATAAACTAATTAAATCATACATATCTCATAGAGTAGCTAGATCATGAACATATAAAATTACTGTATTTAAAATAATTACATTATTAGCAACACCGCAGAAATCAACAGAGAGTCAAGGGTTGGGATTCTGCCACCTACTCTGTAATTGGAAATGGGAAACAAGGAAAGGAGTGAATATATAAGATACTCAGTGAATCGAATATGCATTGCTCATAAATACGTGTAGGATCATCAATAAAGTATAAGCAGATGAAATGATAAAGATAGTATGCTCAATAAAATCAGAATACAGGATCAAATACAAGAAATGACAATAAGGTCAATACTCATATCAATGGAAGTATATAAGATGGGTAAGACAGATACAGGGCCATAAAATGCATAGAATATGTGTAATACATATAATCAATCTCATATCAATATACATAAGACTGATCAGGTCTTATGGCTAGGACCATAAACCCTTCCCAACTAGGGTATCAATCTACAATGTGCACATTGCCAACAGTATGAACCCATTACCCTGTTGTAGCGGCAGCTCTGTCAAACCACATCAAAGTCAATAAAAGTATGAAATAAGCCATTAGATACCATTATACAACAATGGTATCACCAAGTATCCATATCTCAATATCAATCAATTCAAGTTGCAATTTAAACAATGGAATAGCAATAATAAGTAGATATACATTGGTAATAGGTTTGGCAATTAATAATGGAATGGAACATAGGTTTGTCATACATAAGCAAAAGGTTAGTATAATTGGTATGCCAATGTCGCTGACAACGATGACATTCAAATGGTAGGCCTATGGATGAACAAGTGATAGGCTTAAGACAAAATGAACTACACATTTCATCAAACACTTGGTGTGCAACAAAGAATTGACAATTGACATGGTTATAGTGCAACTCTAACATTGCCCCAATATTCACAAACAAAGCAATACAATAGGCATTGATTAACCAATAAATAACATCATATAATGGATCAAATATAGAATGGAAATCAAGTGAAATACAAAACAAAACTCAAGGCATGAATAGTACCATAGGGTTTGGCCAAAACAAGGATTTCATAGATAGTTTCCAATGTTCATTCTAAGGTATTAGACATGTTATTTGATGTATATTAAACTTACCTAGCACTTCAAATAGCCTTGAAAAATTGATTTCCCACCTATTACTTCAAATGAGGTAAAACTCATAACTATGGCAATCTTGATTTTCTACAACAAATTAACTACAAATTATTTATCCATTAGCCTCCAATTAACATATTCTAAGCTTAATTAACATAAACCAATACAAAATCAAGTAGCTAAATTAAACAACTTATGCTAGGGTTTGGAAATTAGGGAAAAAGTGCTCAAATGCATCAATTGATGCAATCAAACACAAAACTCATCTAATTCATCATCTAAATCATCTAAATTAACCATAAACTAAACTAAACAACTTGTTACCTTTTATGGATGATCCACTCGAAATGCCAAAGGTGATGGTTCTTAATTTCTTTTGTGATTCAAGGTAAGAAATGGCTTGGGAATGGAAGAAATAAGGTTGGAATCAAGTTTTCTCTAAGTTTTCTTTAAGAAAATTGCATGGAAATGGAAGGAATGGTGGTGGTGGTGGTTCATCCAAGACTTGAAGAAGAAGAAGATGAACAAAAATTGGCTAAGGCATGCTTATATATTAAGTCATTAATGGAAAATTCCATTTTAGTCCTTAAACAATCAAATAATCATACTTTGGCCATAACTTCTTCTGTAATTTATTATGACAATTCTGTTGAGAATTGGATTTCAAAATGGGGATTCAAAAGACTTATTTTTATTTTTATTTAATTATAAAAATAGTTTCAGAACCATTTTGAAACTCAAACAGACCACTTTCCACTATACCCCTCAAAATTTCATTTATTTACGATTTTGCCATCACTTACTTTTTCAGTGTTCCTAAATATTTTTCATCTCTTTCTTTTTACCATGATTACACATGCATATGTATGGTTCTGTACCCCTTGTCAAAATAAAAAATTCATCTGTTGACCAGACTGTTATTTTCTTGGCAGTATTTTCGACACTGACGATTTTCAAAAAAGTATCTCATTTGCATTCTAACTGTGCCTCTAAAATTATTTCTAGTTATTTTGATGATTTCAAACTAAAGACTGAGAATTATATCATGCATGTAAGATAAGGCTTTCTGGGGTATTACAGTATGCAATTAAAATTAATTTTTCACAGTTACTTGAATAATGAGAGATTAAAAATAATAATAGTTAATTATGTGAATAAAGTATGAAAAAATATTAAAGATGTTGGAAAATCAATAGAATGGTAAAACTGTAAATAAGTGAAACTTCAGGGGTATTTTAGAAAACCTACTGTCTACGATCCAAAATGACTCTGAAAGCTATATGATGGTAAACTACAGATAAAAATTAGTTATTTCACTCCCCACTTTAGAATCTAAATCTCAACAAAATTGATAGAATTAATTACAGAAAGTTATGAGGTCAAAGTCTAATTAAAGAAAGTTTTAGGGAGTAAAATATAATTTTCCATGTCTCCCACCTATAAAAGTCACACTTAGCTAATTTTTGCTCCATCTTCTTCCTTCACCCATTGATGGCCGAATCACTCAAAGCTTTCTGTAATACCTTAGAAAAGTATAACATGTTTTAGTGAATAAAATTCTCAGTATATAGATTAAAATCATCGAAATGACCAATAATAATTTTAAAAAATCAGTTAGAGCGAAAACGAGAAATTTTTTCAGAAATCATCGGTACTGATATCACTGCTGTAAAAATAGCAGTTCGGTCGACGGATAAATTTTTGAAATTGGATTGAGGGTTAATGATAAGGTATATTCATGTGTCAATACAGTAAAAAGAAATATGAGAAAATATTAAAGAACACTGCTAAAATGAGCAAAAGGGTACTTTCAGTGAATAGTAAAAATTTGACAGTCCGAGTTTCAGAATGACTCTGAAATTATTTTTATTAATTAATGTTAATAAAAATATGATGTTTAAACATTCACTTTGAATTCTAATTCCCGACAGAATTGTCAGAAAAAATTACCGAGCGAAAAATGATCAAAAGTAAATTTCAGAAAATTAGAGGGCCAATGTGTAATTTGCCTATTTTGTCCTACTATATAAAGGGGACTTAGACATTTTTTTGACTCAAATTTCTGATTTTCTTCTCCTCCAAACCCGTGACCACTTTTCTTTCTTTTTAATGATTTTCTAGCATTAATTTATAAAGGGAAATTGTTACAAATCTTAAACTAAAACCATACAAACACTTAACTACCAAAATCAACCATAAAAAATCAAAAAAATTGAAGAACAATGAAGGGATGATTTTCGCCATTTAGGGTTTTTGAGGTAAATTATTTATTTGTTTGGTTTTATGGTTTAATTAGGTTGTTTTAATATTAAAAGGATTGGGTAAATTGTTTAATTGCATCAATTTATGCATTAAAGAAATTTTCCCAAATTTCTAAACCTAAATTGAAGTTGTGAGTTTTGATTTTGAGTATTTGGATTAGGATGTATAAATTGGCTTTAGAATAAGTCAATTGGGTATTAATCGATATTTAATTAACGTTCGTTTTGTTGTAGAAAATTCATTCGGAGAAAATCGTCGATTTTGGCTTAAACGGAGGAATTGAGGAATTCGATAGCAAACCTATTGCATTTGGTGATTTGGAGTGTTAGGTGAGTCTACTATGCATCAAATTACTTGCCCTAATTGATAAAATGAAATTTGAAATCCATTTGTGCAAAGTGTACCTTGGCTGAACCCTAATTGGCATTTTTGCCTATGATTTTGCCTTATTTTTCCTTAGGTTTCCATTGCCTATTTGATGCCTTTGATGAAGATTATTGAGTTGTGGTTGTTGCCTAATAATTATTTTTCATGTGCTTGTTCATTGATAATTGGGGCAATGTCGATATTGCACCAAATTCATGCCGAAAATTTCGTAGGCCAACCATTTAAATGTCACCGTCGCCAGCGACAATGACATGTCAATTGCGTCAACTTTTTGGCCAAAAATGACCAAATTATGTTTGTTCCCATTTTTGGTTGTTAGACCTTTGGTCATCATTTTATCGATTGTTATTGATGTCTTATTGATTTTATACTCATTAAATTGATTCTAATGAGTTATTGATACTTGATTTGCTATCGATTCTATTAATTCTATTGATTAATTGATATTGAGTCTATTGAGCTGGAGGATGCTATTGTTGCATCATGGTATCCACTGATAAGTTGTTTCTTGATATTGATCCTTATACGTCATGACAGAGCTACCAATCCGACAGGGTAGTGAGAAAATACTGTCGGCTTTGTGTACATTGTATTATTGGTACTCTAGCTAGGAAGGGTTATGATCTTGGCCATAAGACCTGATCAGTCTTATGTTACATATATTGATATACTGGAGACCTATATGTTCACATATGGTCCATACGGATTACTGGAGATTGTATAATGTCATACAATCCATCCATTTATCTGTTTTCCTTATTTTTACTGATCCTATGATATCTATATTGGCCTATTCTGGCACTTTCTGTCATTATTTTTTGTAATTGTTTATATTGAGCTTTTGATATCATTGGGCCTTCCATTAACCTTATATTTATTGGCGATGCATATAGATTCACTGAGTATCTTATATACTCACCCTGTCATTGTTTACCCATTTCAGGAGAGGAGTAGATTGCAGAATCCCATCGTCTGTCATCCGTGGATTTCTACTACAGTCATTGATGTATATGTTTATTTTACACTTTAGTATTTTGATGTTCATTATCTAGTTGCTCCATAGGGTATGTATGGATTAGCTAGGATATGAACAGTTGTATATATATATGATGATGATATTTTATGAGATGTGATGATCATATGACAGGTTATATTAACTGTTACAGCCAATAGCACTAAATGACAGAATGAATAGTAATTAAGAGAAATGGATTATTTATTGATGATTATAGATTGTGTATGTGATACTGGGTTTTACGGGTGCTGGTCGTGTAACACCAAGTCCTAACTGAGCCTAGTATAGTTAAGGACCTTCGAAAATTTCTGTCAATTTATTTGAAATTATTTTGATGTGCTTACATGTGCATTTGATGTTTAATTTCTTATTTGTATAAATAAATAATGATAATAAAATAAATAAATAAAAATAAAATAGCCAAATTAGGTTACAAAAAAATGATAGGACTTAATTGCAAAAGGAAAAAAAAATTAGGGATTTAATTGATATTTTATAAGGACCCAATTAAAGAAAAAGTATAAGGGGAAGGGGTAAATAGCATTTTCACTCATCATGATTCAATGGAACAAAGTATTGGTGCGTTTTAATCTAAGGGATGCATGTATAGGTTGTAAAGTTCACTTTATGAGTTTGAGTGTAGGTGATTGTGTGGAAAAACTCTACTAACTAATAAAATACTCCAAATAATTCTACATTTTCTTCTTCTCCATCTAAAAACCGTGAGCCACCAAAATAGAAGAGAAAACCCTTCCTTGTTTCGGCCATAGGAGAAAAATCAAAGCTTGGAGTCAAATTTTTATGCTAAGGTGGAAATTATCATCAATCCCTTCCTCTTCTTCAAGCATAGCTCAAATTTCACCTTGGTTGGAAGATTGGGAGGATTAGGGTTTCGGCCACTTCTAGAAACTTGAAGGTAAGTTAAAAATTCTGGTTGATTAATGATTATTTGGCATTTAAATGTTGATATCGATGATTAATTTGAGGAATTAAACATCTATTGGGTAATATGCATTGTGGCCGAAATGAATTGGTGAAAATTTAGGGGAAATATGATTTTGTGTTTCAAAGGAGCAATTGATTTCATAATTGTTGTTATATGGGTTGAATTAATGTTAATTGGATGATGAATTTAGATTGAATGTCAATTGTGGATGAGGCATTGAAACCGAATGGAAATTAGGGTTTAGGTGTAAAAATTTCTTGTAAATTTCTGCAATTGAATGTTTGAATCTTTTATTGACATGGTGAATTGACATTTGAACCCTTAAATTGAAAGACAATATGAAAGAGAGGAAAACCCCCTTTTGGCCGAATGCCCTAGGTTAGGGAAAACATGAAATTGGCTTGGTTTTAGTGAAATTGATTGTTTAGATGTGTAATTGATAACTTGAATTGGTTAATTGTAAGTGTAATTGGAAGATTTAATATTGGATTAGGAAAAACCCCTTAAACCGAACCTAATTAGGGCAAAAATGAGAATTTGATTTGATTATGTGTAATTGAGCTTAGAATTGTTAAATGGATGTGTTTAATTGTTGAATTATGAAGTTGAATTGGAAAAATTAAGTTTAGATGACCAAGCCCTCCTTAGGCCGAATTGTTATTGAACTAGGGTTAGGGTTATAAGGTGATTTTTGTGTACAATTTGTTGAATGTGAGTAATGTGTTTGATTGATAGGTATTTGATGCAAATAGGAAGTAATTGGTACATTTGGAATGAGTTTGAATTGAGTTAGGTCTTTATGACCTATAAAGTTCAAAATACTTTGGCATGAAACCTAGGCTTAAACGTAAGCCCAAACTAGCTTTAATATGTTAATAAATATGTGAATTAATGTGTTGTATAAAGAATATGAGATTTAAATATTTGTGGCCCACGTTAGGCTTTGGCCGAATGGCCTATGTGTGCAAAAAGGGTGAATTTGTCATTTGATAGGAAATATGACCATTGATTATGTGTATGTGTGTATTTGATGTGTATTTGTGACAATTTGAAAACTTATGGAGAGTATATATATAAATATAGGTGAGCCTTCCGAGGAAGGGACGAGTCGGGCAGTCTCCGCGTCCGTTAGGGGGTCTTCGACTAGCTAAGAGCTACGTGCCTTGGCTAAGCTTGGAAGTAAGTTTTTATATACAATTATTGCATTTTTATATACAATTATTGCATTTATACATCATATGGCATAACATATACATTTGAATTGGTTTGATACGTAAAATCCCAAAATTTGATTTGAGATACCCAATTGGCACCTAAAATGACCCTCCGAACTGACCTTAATGGTCCTAAACTTCCGACTGATATCATTTGAAACCTAAAAAGTATTTTAACTCGATATTTTGCCCAATTCCTTCCCCTATATCTAAGCTTCAAATTGATACCAAATAGTCCACCTAGATGTGTTCATAATATAGAGAACCAGAAACTTCAAAAATCCTAAAACTGACACGTAATTTGACATGCCATTTGTGCTAGCGAAATTGGGCCCCGGCGGGCCCGTTTCTTAACTTTGGCCAGCATGCCTATATGATACTTGTAACTTGAAAATGAGTTGTTATATGTGAATATGAGACATATTTGTGAACCTATACCTATTATATGAGACTTTTACATATGATATCATAACAGGGCTACTACGACGGTGTAGCGGGATTTACTACAGTGTGCACACTGGTATCTTATTTGACCCTTGCTAGAGAGGGGAGTTATATTCTCTAGTCGTAAGAGCTGATCACTCTTATGTAATTATTGGTATCACGCTATTGTGCCACATATATATATTGGTTAGTACGATTGTGCATATTGAATATATTTGGCCCTATTTACCTGTTATATTATATTTGATGTGACTCATACTATATGTTAATATTGTTCACCATATTCTGAATCTTTCATATGCTATACTTATAGTTCATCACATGTTACCATATATTTTCAGTACTATTTATTCTATCCATTACTATTATTGCTCCTAACCATTTCAGGTTCCGGTTTAGCTTCAATGGTATAAAGTTTCCATGCATTTTTGTATATAATTACTTACTGAGTATTTTATACTCACCCCCGCAGTTTTAAATCTTTTCAGGTGACGGTGAGGTCCAATTTCCACAAGCTCATCTTTCTTTGCCGTGGACATTTTGACATATATATGTAAATATTATAAGTTAATCTTTTGTCTAAATTATGTCTAGTAGCTCCATGGTACTGTAATCCAAAGTACGAGTATTTAGATTGATATGTATGTATTTATCTATGCATGTATGTTGATATAGTTGCCTAGTTTGGTATTAAAGCAGGTATGATAATGATGATGGGTTACGTTGTGAATTGAGAAATATGGATGAGTTGATGATGTGGAGATGGAGTTGAGTTGAGAAATGATATTGGAAGTGTTTAATTGATAAATAGTAATTTGGCATGTTAAAAATACAGAAGAACTCTACTGGATTTTCGGCTGAACATTGGCATAATGTATATGTATGAGTTTTGGCATGAGATATGATGTTGTAACAATAATGAACTTGTGTGATATATGAACTATTAGAATGAATAAGGTTTATGAGTATAAGCTGATTTGTATTACGGGTTCATCGAGGTACCGGTAGCCACAGGTAAATCCCGTATCCTTAGACCGTTGCGGCTCCGTGGTTTGGGTCGTGACAAATAGTTAGTTTAAATTTCTTATGTAAAAGTAGTTTTACATAGGACTTAGATTAGCTTTTGAAGAATAAAGAAAGGCCCAACCTAGAGATCCAGGACGGAGGCTCATGGTGACCAAAAGGAGACCGAAGGCGACTGGGAGAAGTACCTTAAAGACTTGAAGATAAAAATTATTGTACTTGTTATTTCAATTTTTAGCTTTAAGTTGTAATCTCATGCATCTACCTAGGTGTGACCTATGACTTTTTCATAGCTCGAAATGTCAATGTAGATTGTCCATATCCATGACCATATAATTTGATTATCGTATATATATATCTTGATGATGAACAAAGATAGTATATGCATGCTAGGATTAAAATGATGAGATGCTTAAAAGAAAGAAATCCCTCTTTAATAAATATTAAGGCTGAGTCTTCCTTTAATATGGTGTAAACCAGAGTTTTTTCAAGTGGAGGGTTGCTGGCTCAATCAGGCCGAACCACTTTACAAAACATGTTTATTCCATGGAAATATGATTTCCTGATTAATAGGGTGGGCCTTAACAAATGTCTTTTGTCTGCTGGCGCAGTAAGGGTCTTTTGTTAATTTGAGACATGTTTGTTGATATATACATATGATGTATATATATATTCAAAATTAATAGCCAAATGATTAAGTAAGCATATGAGATATGAAAGATATGAGATGTCTACTGTTTGATTTAAAATTGATTTGTTGGGGCACTCAGGATCATTTTTAGAAATTACAGATACTTACCTATTAGGAGGAACTTCCATATAGGTTCTTCTCAGATTTAACAGCGAGGGTTGTTAATTCGTAATAAAATAGTGGGAGCACTGCACGTAATTTAAAGACCTAATTGTCATACATTCACTTATACTAACTATCTGTTTTACATCTAGGTTGCTAGAATCATGACTATCCACTTACAATTGTGCTCTTTAATCGATAACAACAAATTAATTGGATCAAGCTTCATTGACTAGTATCAGTCCATAAGAATTGTTCTTAAGGCTGAAAAGATAGACTATGTCCTTGAAACTCCTTTTTCTGCCACGCCAGCTGATGATTCCCCACAAGATGTTGTGGACACACATAGAAAACATCATGATGATGATAGCTTGGCCAGTTGTATTATGTTAGCTAGTATGACTACAGAGCTACAGAAGCAACATGAAGGCATGGATGCTGGAACCATAATCTTCCATCTCAAGGAAATATTTAGTGAACAGGCTAGAGTTGAGCAATATGAGATATCAAAGCAACTCTTTAGAATGAAGATGGTTGAGGGTTCATCTGTAGCTGCTCACGCACTTACGATGAATGGGCTTATAGTGAGGTTAGGTAGCTTGGGAATCATGATGGATCATGAATAAAGTATAAACTTAATTCTACAGAGTTTGCCAGAAAGTTTTTCACAGTTTATGTTGAACTATCAGATGAACAAGATTGATACAACTATTCCTGAGCTTATTAACATGCTCAAAACTGTTGAGCCTTCTTTGAGGAAAGATAAGGCTGTGATGCTAGTCGAGTCTTCTAAATCTTCTCTTAAGAAGAAGAAGAACAAGAAGGCGAAAAAGGCCTTAAAGCCCAAAGGAGGAGTTTCTAAACTTAAGGCATCTGCTGAGAGTAAGACTGCTGCAAAGGGGACATGCTTCCACTGTGGAAAGACTAGTCATCAGATGCTTCCACTTCAGGTATTTTTGTAATTGATATTAATATTGTTTCTTATAAAACTTGGGTATTTGTGTCAAGGCCCAATTTTAGACCATGACGGTCCTAGGGTATGAGTAATGCCAAGGCGACCAGTAGATCAAAGAAGCCATGCTTTTACTTTAACTTTACTTTTACAATCATTACTTAATCTGTGATACATTTAAGGTGATAAATTTGTTTTTAAACATCATAACATTCTTACAGGAAAACTTACAGAGTTTCCTTTATAACTCTGACTTAGCTATCCATAAGAAATAAAGATCACACTTCCAATAAAGCATACATCCCCTTTTAACCTCCATTAATCAATCACGACTCAATATGTACTTCAATGTTTGCAATCATATCTCATATCAAATATACATCTGTAACACCTCAGCCTAGCTTGAACCTAACCTTTATAGAGACCTTCGGGGAGAGATTTTTATTTTCTTTTTAATGTGTTGTTAATATGTATTTATGCATGGAATTAATGATTATGCATGTTATTTGAATTAGTTTTAGGCATAGGAGTAGTCCAGAGATTGCTAAGACTTAATCGGGAAGTTTTGAAATTTTGGTGAACTGGGGGCAAAATGGTCATTTTTCGCCAGTCGGAATTTTATGGATTTAATATCATATTTAAAAGGAGAAAAGAATTTAAAGACTTGAAAATGGCTTTATTTAATTTATTTGAGCAGTAGATTAAGAAATAATCCCGGTTGAAAAAATTTTAGCGGCACGTTGCTCGATTTCGGTGTTTCGGTTGCACTAAGGGTATTTTGGTCATTTCCTTTATAATATGGAGTTATTGAGTGTGTGCAACCTTACGGTATTAGTTTAGGCTTGATTAAATTTGACCGTTGGATCAAATGATGAAAAATTGGATGGTTAGATGAGTAGGTTGCAAAGTTGCTATTCTAAGCTCAAAGTATGGGATTATTGCTTTTGGTTTTGGATTTGGTGTGCCAAATGTATGTGTTACCTATCTTGGTAGACTTTGGATGAACCAATAGGATGAAAGTAAGAAGAATGGATGGTTGGATGACTAGGTTTCACCAAAATTAACATAGAACCTAAACCACTGGATCACATCTTTTTGGTTGGATAAATTTTTCCCACCAACATCATTTGTCTTCTTCTTCCTTAAACAAATTTCAGCCATAACCATTTCTTCTTCCTTTAAGCATTTGTCCAAACCACCAAAACTCATTTCTTAATATTTTCTTTCCATTTTTGATGGAAATAGAAACAATTTACCATCCTAAACACTAATCCAACCTTGAAATTCAAAGACAAATTCATTTAAGCCACCAAATAGCCTAAGGAAGTTTT
>CANXYC010259658.1:0-19092 GCA_948193065.1 Aleurites moluccanus | reverse complement strand
CTAAGAGATTAGGATACACTTTAGTGGATTTTATGAAATTGCTAAGGATCTTAATGAATTAACATTGATTCGATGATCACGAGAGTAGACACTTGCATTAATGTTAATGTTTGGATTTTTGCTCGAGAGAGACTAATTCATAATTTAGAGTAATCAATCAGTTAAACACTTTAGTTTTGAAATCATTATTGAGTCAATCAACCGGATAAATTCAATTAACAGAATCTAAATTCTAGATAGTTTTCTTTAAGATCTTAAATTTCTAAGTTGAGATTTCTTATTTATTTAATTTTACATTAAAAAATTCATCCAAACCAAATTAATTTTTTTCCAATTAATAAAGATAATATAAATTTCAGTAATTAACAACGCCTCTCTGTGGGACGATACTCTACTCACTCTATTACTTGCTAAAGCGATTTGTGCACTTGCGAAAAGCCCGAACAATCACAAAGTAGATGTATGTCTATAAAAGAATAAGCGAAAAGAAAATCTTAGAAGAATTTTCTTTGAAGATGAGAATCTTGTTTATGAACTAATATAAGAAGATGAATATTCTGACATATATTATGAAATAGATTCTGTTTATGAAGTAGTTTTTGCATATGAAACTGATATAGATGAATCTAATCTTTGGATAATCTAGTTATTCATGATAAATATGGAAGAAGGGCCCATAGATAAAGAGATGATCCCCTTAGATACTTCTTTGGTGCAAGAAGAATCTTTCCAGTACAATGATCCGTCCAAAAGCTGCCTAGACATTAATACTATTTACAGCTAATCTAAATTCAGCTTTAGGTCAATAGTAGATGTCTCCTAGTTAGAATCTACAGCTCAGGTTTCTAGTACAGAACTAGAAACGTTGGATATACTTTTGTTCAATTTACCAAAAATAAGAGAATCAGTAACTAAATCAAAAGGAACATATCAATATATTCATATTGGTCTGGTCCAGATAGGATTAATACCACTATTTAATTTACCAGCTGATAGTCCTGTGATAGTAGTTGTGTTAGACAAAAGATGAAATTTGTTCCAAGACCAGCTAATATCGGGAGTCTAGACTAACCTTGCACATGGTCCAGTTTAGTTCCAGAATTATCCTAATTATATGATGCCAGTAAAGGATAAATGTTTGGGTAATTCTTTATCACTAAGGATTAAATCCATGAATATGAATATAATGAATTTTCAGGCTAAATATTTAGCATATCACATTAGGATAATTTTTAGACTGATTAATATAACCAATCCTGGAGTGAGGAATATCTCTAAAATCACAGAGTTATTCGATGAAGATTCAGATAACTATAGGTAGTTCCATAGAAAAGAAATTAATCCTCTAGAGTTATCCTGGCCTAAGAGTTGGGTTTTCCAAGAACCAGTAGAGACATCACGATCAATAGGTTCCTCTTAAATCACACAAAGGGGAAGAAATATCACCTTAATCCTAGAAGAACCTATGAGAAATCTTAGAATTTCTGATCCTCCTAGGAGATCATATCATGTCCCTCGATTACCTAGAAGTAATTCCACTTCATCAGTAATAAGAGAGGAAATTCCTAAGACACAGTGCAGGAGGAAAATACACAACCATCCTCCGATGGTAGAACCATTGTAGGATACAAGACTATAAGCTTACCTGTATATGAAGATGAAGAAATTAGAGAAAATACAAGGATGGTTAAGCATCTAACACTAGTCTTTGAGGTTGTAAAAGAAATATAAAAAATTTCTCAGCAACGGTCAATTCCTTTTGAGGAAGTTTGGACAATGGTATGTCTAGATACCATGGCATCATCAAAGATATTCAGTACAGTAGAATCAGGTTTGAGTACCTATATCTCTTTAACATTTAAATTCTCTGGTTATTATGATTACTCTTTGGATGAGTTAGTTGATACAGATGCAACAATAACTTGTTCTAGACCCAATGCACTCCCTGATGAATGATGAAAACCATTTTTCCAGCCTATGATACTATGTATGGCAGGTGGAGAAGTGAACTTGGTAACACAATTTGCAAAACAAGTTCCTGTTATCATAAATGGACAAAAGTTTACTATTGATAAAGTCCTAGCATTCTCTGATCTTGATGCAGATATCATTTTAGGAAATGCTTTCCTAAAGGGGCAAAAAGAAAACAGACCTTTTGTGCAAGACGATAATTACATCTCAATTGGAGGTGTAAAAATCACATCTCTATCAAATTCTAAAAATAAACTAAAATTTGATTTTTATCCAGTTAAAATATTAGAGTTGTGTGGATATATGCCATGTGAACAAGCATTCAGAGTGTGAGCCCAACGTGGTGAAACTTGGCTAGATTATTTATTTGATCAAGAATCAAATGATACCTCTTGGTACGAAGAATTGTGTTTTAAAGCATAAGGTGTGATAAAAAAAAAAAAACCTATTACACAACCCCAGCTAAAAGGAACTAAGTGGAAAAAGTTTATTGTAAAATTAGCTGATAATTTTAGTGAAGATCCGCTAAAGTTATGGGTGCTAAATGACATAACTGCTAAACTAGAATTAAAAGATCCCAGCACTATCATCAGAACCAAAAATATAACATATACCATTGAGATAATAGAGGAATTTGACAAACAGATTCCTGAATTGCTCGAAAAAGGTTTGATTAGGGATAGTAATAGCCCGCATTCTAGTCCAACCTTTATAGTAATAAACCATGCAGAGTAAGTGCGGGGAAAAACACGAATGGTTATAGACTATCGTCAAATAAATAAAGCAATAAAGGATGATTGTTATAAAATCCCTACAGCAGTTGATGTCATAGATAGGGTAAGTCTTAAATAACCTTCTATCTTTTCTAAATTTGATCTAAAAAGTGGTTATTAGCAGGTAAAGATGGAAGAAAACTCTATAGCCTTAATAGCCTTCAATGCACCTCAAGGGATGTATGAATGATTGTTAATGCCATTCGGCCTGAAAAATACTCCAGGCATGTTTCAACGCAAAATGGACAATGCCTTTAAATCATTGAAAAAATTTTATATGGTCTATATAGACGATGTGTTAGTTTTTAGTAACAATGAAAAAGAACACATAAGTCATCTAGAACAAGTGACTGATATCTTTAAATATAAAGGTATGATTTTATCTGAAAGAAAAATAGAATGGTTTAAGGAAAATATAATTTTTTTAAGAATGAAAATTGAAAAAGGAAAAATTAGGTTACAAAGCCACATTTCTGAAAAACTTATTAACTTTCCTGATGAACTAGAAGATAAAAAGCAAGTACAAAGATTTTCTGAACTTGCTAACTGTGCTAGAAAGTTCGTAAAAAACCTTTCTAAAGACCTGGGAAAAATATCAAAGAAAACATCTGATAAAACTCCTTGGTTTTGGGATAATGAGGACATTCAGGCTGTCATCCATGTAAAAGATAAAATGAAAAATTTGCCTTTTTTTAATTTATCATTAGATGCAGATAAGTTAGTCCTAGAGGCAAATACTTCAGAAAAATCCTGGAGAGTATTATTAAAAATCAAAGGTAGAAAACCAGAAAAAATCTGTAAGTATTGGTTTGGAACCTTTAAAGGATCCGAAATTAATTACCCAATCCATGAAAAGGAAGTCTTAGCAATTAAAAATAGTATAAAAGCCTTTTACATCTTCCTGGCTCCTAAGAGATTTGTAATTAGAACAGATTCAACCTATGTAAAAGGATTTATGAATCTGAATCTTAAAGAGGCTAGACAAACTAGACTTTTAAGATTGCAAGAATGGTTTAACTATTATAGGTTTGATATTGAATATATTCCTTCTGATAAAAGTGTAATAACTGATTCTCTTTCTCGTAAATTGTCTAATTTTGCAGATAGACCCTGCCACAAAAAACAAGCTATATTAGATCTGTAAAAAGAAGGATCACACTCGAAAACAATGCACAAAAAAAGGAGAGAAAGGGAGTAAAGACTCCAAGAGCGATGGCTTTGGTTCTTTAAGAACGAAAAGAAAAGCTGTAGCATCTAAAGATGTTATGTGCTGGATGTGTAAATCTCAAGGACATATCTCTATAGAGTATCCTAAGAAGAAGCCAGCGAGTTTGAAAGAATTGGTTAGCCTAAAAAAGGTTAACGAAAAGTCAAATGAGAAATCCTTAATTCAGAAGAATAAAGAGAAAAAACCTATGGTGCCTCCCTATAGATTTTTACGAAAAAGCAGCCAAAAAACTTGGCCTTACTCCTGAACAGGTAAAAAGATTCAGAGAAGAACTTCATCAAAAGGATGAAGGTGAGATGGCCGCTATAGGAAGGTCGCAATGCCCAACTCCTTCATAGGAAGATAGCCATGATGGCTCAAAGAAGGCTAATGGAAGTGTCGGTGAACCTTCAGTGGTTCCAAACCAAAAGGCCAGTGGAAGTGCCAAGGAATCTAGAGTTCCAAACCAAGAGGCTTCTGAAAGTGCCAGTGAATCTTTATCAATTCCAAATTAACAGGCTAATAAACGTGCCAGTGAACATTTAAAAGTTCCAAATCAAACTCCTTTACAGGAGGAGAATTGTAAAAACTCTAGTGATATATCAGATCACGAATACAAGGCTAGTAGAAAAGTCAGTGAATCTTCACATATTCCAAACTAAACTCATGAAGAGGATAGAGCTGATAAAAGCTTTGAGGATAAAAATCCTGATTGTGATGAATTAAATTGGGATATTGTTTTTGGAAATACTGAATTCAAAAAACAGGAAATGCAACAATCTCCTAAGGAAATCATAATGAAAGAATCTGAAAA
The DNA here is from genome assembly GCA_948193065.1 of Aleurites moluccanus. Classification (NCBI taxonomy): domain Eukaryota; kingdom Viridiplantae; phylum Streptophyta; class Magnoliopsida; order Malpighiales; family Euphorbiaceae; genus Aleurites; species Aleurites moluccanus. The sequence goes on along the minus strand of CANXYC010259658.1, from coordinate 14,327 downwards.
TGAATATGATGACATTCATGAAGATCACGAGGGTGGATAATCCTGAGACTCCAAACATCTGTAAGGATAAAAATGTCTGGTGCGTCATTAAGTACGATTATGGTTTTTCAAAAGAATGATTTATGTTGTGTTCTACATTGCATGGAGGATTAGCCAAAAGAAACTTCAAACAACTACAACACTTTATAGATGAAATTGTTTCATATATTTCATATTTAGAAAAACAGCTTGAAATCTACAAAAAGGATGAAGAAGATTTCCTTCAGTTATTAATGGAAAGGGATAGACTTCTTGATGAAATGAGTTCATACATTCCGCTAGAAGTAGCCTATACCAGAAAGATTAAGAAGGTGGACTCGATAGATCATTCTCTCAAATAATGTTCTATGTTACACCCATATATACATTGGCAAGGATATGGAGGTCTAAATCTAAGAATTCTCTCAGAAATAGAGAAAGATAGTCTCCGCTACACAGATGCAGGACTGACAGAAATTATCGAGATCAATGGAAACGATAAAGATCTGTGTAAATCACTTTCAAATATTGTGCAGGAATCCTTAGAATTCTTGAGTTCAGACTCAAGAATAATTACCAGTTATATTATTAGCACAATTATGGATTATAGTGAGAATGAAACTGTTCGTTATCCTTATCAAATTTGGGATCTCTGTCCTGTTATGGCTAAAGAATTTGTTGACCCACAAAAAGTTAATAATCAATATTTTTATTTTTATTTTACCATGTATAAAGAAAACAAGATTATTACCCAAGCTGTGAGAATTAAAAATTTCAAAACTAGCCTGGAGAAGGCAATCTATGCAAATAATTATATCCTTCTCAGAGATGGTAAAGTATTTGTTACAATCTGGTCTCAATATACTCCCATTACAAAAGTATTGTCTATAATTAAGGGACGAGAAGAAGTACAAAAATTATTCCTGAGACTAGTGGATTTAGATCCAAGTCTGGATTTCCAACCTGAAACCATGGAGGTCTGGAAGAAGGTTGCTCAGTTCAAAGAGCAACGTGTTGCAAAAGAGATGGCTAGGGATTATGCAGAATTAAGAGAAAGCATGGATACCCCAGTCAGTAATTCTCAGATGGAGTGACAAAAACATCATCCATAACGTCAGTCTCAATATGATAAATAAGGAATTGCTTTTCAGAAGTAGCTGCAGATATTAAAGCACTATCGACCAAAATAGCTTTAAAATTTGTGGTCCCGATGAAAAGAACTTATCTATAAATAGGAATTGACTCCTTAACTGTAAAATTAAAGCAATCCTTATCTTTATTTAATTATTCTATTGAATACAGTTGAAAAACAGTACCAGAGGCACCAACTGTTCATTTAATTTTGTAGTTTTGTAAAGCTGACATACTATTCCAGCTACCTAACTTAATTATTGTACTATATTAATTATTTTACTTTTGAGTTGGCAAACAGTAATACAGACACCAGCTTCATTTGTAAAAGGTTTATATATACCTATTCAGCTTATTGAAGAAGGAAGCGAGATAAAATACAGGGTTTCTTTAAGAACAATCAGTTTCAAGTCTTTATCTGTATGATAATTTTGCTTCTATATACCTTTCATCCTTCAAAATGGTCTAATATCCAGGAGTGTTGCAGTAAGACCTAACCAAGAAAAGGTAGTAAGTCATATCCTTCATACCTCTCTGAAGGTATTGCTGGTGACGAGCTTGGAAGGAGGGCTAAAGTTTTTGCGGAAGCTTAGTGGACCCGGTCTACAAAGGTATATATATTATAAATATTTTAAGTTTATATTTAAACGTTTATGTCTTCCAACTGATCTGCTAATAAAAATTGGCTTAGAGGTCTAGCTTTAACTCAAGTTAGGAGGGAAGAGTTGAGTGTCAGTCTTAGACTACAGGATCCTTTCTTTGCTTTATATGAACAAAGAATAAGAAAATTACCTGTGCTATAGAAAGGATTGAAAGACTTGAGAGGCCTAATAAAGAAGACTTTGAACTTAAAAATTTTGTAGACCAAGAACTTGAATTTAATAATTTTCATTATTTAGAAAGGCTTGATGATTTTGCACGATTATTGGATGACTAGTAATTCTTTGAGTTGCTCTTATCCTGATTGTCATCACCTAGATCACGGTGTAGGCAAGGATCCAGTAATAGGGTAATTAAATTTTATTATAGATTGTTTAGATTCTTTAAATAATTCTATAGACAAACTGTTTAAAAATTTAGAAGAATTGACTCTTAGACAGAGTAAGTTTGAGGATTTTTTCCTTAAGAACAAAGGCCTTTTGGGATTTGTTGTCAACTCTCGCTATCACAACGAGTATAAAAAGCTAAAAGAAATGAAAAATAAAAGAAAAACCTTTTGAAAATCTTTAGGGGTAACTCTCTGTAATTTCACCTCTTAACAGACTGTTTGGAGGGAGGGCAGGCTCACCTTGAATGGTATCAGAACCTAGTTATAAAGAAAAAAGGGATTTTTGGATTTTTTTGTAGAAAGAATAGGACTTTGAGGGTTTAAAATAAAAATAACAATAGTTTTGATCAGATAAGAACTGCCAGTGAAAGTAAGTTAAAAGTTTGAAGATTTTTGTATTACGTTTTAAAGATTAAAAACTACAATGTATATTAATCAATACTTCAAGAATTATCAGTGAAATTATCTCAACTTTTAGGGATAAGACTAAATTGCTGATGTTATATGATAGTTGACTTTATAGGTTTTCAAGTGGGCCATACACACTCTCCAATTCAAATGCTATAATCACAAAATGTTATAAAAAAAAAAAAAGCATTTTAATGAATGTCTTAATTTCATTGATGTTAAATTTTTCAACTTCAATAGTTTAAAAAAAAATTAAAAAAAAAAAAAAAAAACTCATTTCAATTAATACAAATAATAACTCAAATTCAATATAAATGAGAATCCAACAAAAGACTTTTTTTTTTTTTAAGTTTAAGGGCTTCATCTTTTATTTCATATATATATTTGTTTTGGTATGACTATGTGGTATTTAAATATACTGAATTTATCTAATTTATATTTGAGTTTGAAGGAACTTGTAAAGGGAATAAAACTCTTCTAAATAAATTATTTTCAATTCAAGTATAAATTAATCATAATCAATTGACTTGAATACTACATAATTATATAAAACAAATATATATATAGAATGAAGGTGAATTGCCAATTAGATGAGATCTTTAGACTTAAAAAAAATGTCTTTGGTTGGATTGTCATTATATATCTATTCAAATGATAATGAAATTCATGAATTTTTTTGACAAGGTCATCCAACATAGAAATGAATTTAATGTGGAGTTTTACCTTTATATAGAGAAAGTGATAACCATTTCAATTAATAATGAAAATGAGAGGCTAATGAGCACTATATTAAGATTCTATTGGCATTGATTCTTTGTGAAAGATAAAAAGGTAATAAATAATAAAGCTGAAAGAATGAAAAATAAAAAATCTGAAAACATCATCAAGGTTATCCTCCCTACCCAGCAACACAGACTCATTTTGACAAATTGAAGATGACTTCTTGTGGGGGTGGCATCATCCATTGATGTTTTACTAAATCAGGACAATGGACTCTGTCAAGATCATCATATTCATGATATTGCTTATTGCTATGAGATTGCATCAAGTGCACTGATACGAAATCCTGCCAACCATTAACATCCTTAAATAAAGCTCCTACACAGGTCCAAGAGATATATCTTTTTTTAGTCCATTGATTTTTTATTTTTATAAAGTGATTGATTTTACCTTATATGATAGACATACGATCACTGATTTTCTTTTTTTTAATTTCTTCTTGGATATGAATCTAAATTACTATAATTTTTATTTTAAAAAAAATATATTGTATTTGTATCAGGGGCATAACTAGATATGTTCGTGGGTCGGTTTGGTGCAGTTTTGACACAATATTCAATCTTATCCACTAATTATAGATTAAAAATTTAATAATCTAATTCAATCCACGAAAAAAAAAACTAATCCAATTCAAAATGGCGGATCGGGTTAGATCGGATTATACGGTTTCATATTATACTAAAAAAATAACAATTCATTAACTCATGCAATTCATATTGTAATATTTAATTCATAATGCATAATGTAATATTAGTTTTCCTTTTTCTTATTGACATTCTTTCAATCCAAAATAATTTAAATAAAAAGGAAAAAAATAAATTACTTAACTCAAATAAGTTAAGCTAATTAAGTTCATAATATATTTTTCTATCAATATTTCTAAAATTCTTATGAATTAAAAATTTATAGAATTAGTAAACTCACATAAATTTTTTACATTTAATGCCAGTAAATTCAATGCCATAATTAATGATCAAAAATAGACTTATTAATTAGTGTATTTCAAAAAATTTTGAACAAGAGACTAATGATTGAGCAAAGGAATAAGAAGGGGGTATAACCCCCTCTTCTCACTAGGCATAATAAAACAGGTTTTTTTTTTTTCATTATGATTCACATCAACATAATTCTCAATCAATAGTATAAAATAAAATAAAATATAAAAACAAAAACATACAAAACAATAGGGATAATATGAAAATTTGGTTATCTGGATAACTTGAGCCCCAAAGAAATTAAGAGAGAGAGAGAGGAGACAAATAGAGAAACGAGATGCTATTAGGGTTTGGCCAAAAATTTGGTAAATAAAGAAAAAAGAGAAAGGACAGGCATAATATGTTATTGTCTTATTGGTTTGACCAATTTATTATATGGGCTTATTGTAAATGAACTAATTCAAGTCAAGTTTTTAATTTAGGCTTAGATTACAAAAATTGTAAATGAGCTAACTTACAAATATTTATATTTTTTGGGTTGGGTTGGAATGATTTGCGGATTAACATATTCAACATTCAATCCAACTTAAAAAATATGGATTGAAAAAAATTTCAAACCAATCCAACCTACAATACTTATTATAATCGCAGTTTAACTATGGATTAAATTGGATTGGATTGGGTTGGGCTGGCATAATTATTCACATTGTTAGGGGTGCATAACCCCCAAAGTTTAAAAAAAAAAAATCATATTTTTTTATATATTTTTTAAAAAATATATAAATGACCTCCTAAAATTTTGAAATATTTTATTTTATATTTATACTTTATATATATTTTTATATATATACATATATATTTAATATAAATATCACACCTTAAAAATTAAAAAATTATTCATATTCTTTTATTAATTAGATTTTTTTTAATATAATATTTAGTCCCCAAAATATTGCCTTTAGTTCGGCCCTTGATTTGTATATTGGAAATGTAAGAATTTCATATTTACTAAGTTCAACTGTATACATTATAAGTTTAAAATTTACTAAGTTCAACCACATATACACCTTAGTCAGTGACGAAACAAGCAAATTAATTTGAGGAGGTTGAAAATTAAAATTTTTGTGTATATATAAAAAATTTTAAGAAATTAATCTGGAGTGGATCAATACCGTGTAAAAAACAAAATTTGAATATATGTCAAGTGAATATTTTATATAAGCTAATGAATTTTTTATTTTTTTTTTGGCTGTTAAGCCTCACCATCCATCTGCGCCTGACTTCAATGTTTTTGGTTTTGAATTCCTCAAATTCTAATATGATTTTTTCATTAATTCAACAAAAAAAAAAAATAGAGAAAATCTATAACAAAATATAAAAAATATGAAATTGGCATTCAATTTTAGAGTGTTTGGTAAAGTTTTTTGATGCAATTGTTAGTGTTTTTTTTTTTTTTTTTTTCAACATCTGCATCATATCGTTTAGTTACTGACAACTATTAGCTGTTAAATAATTAAAAAGTAATTATTTAGAAAAGTTCAAATTTAGATTTTTTTGAAAAAGCTCATACTTATTTAAATAAAAATACTAAATTTGTGATAAATATATAGATTATTATAGATTTTATTTTATTTTTTTACTAGTCTATTATTTTTTATGTCTCTTCACATATCTCAATACACCATTATTTGATATATTTATTTAGTGTATTATGTTTAGTTTTATTGTATTATTTATAAGATATAACTTATGGTGAACTTATATTGTAATTTATGGTGAGTTTATATATTGTATCCTATGGTGGAAATGAACCATATAAATAAAAGTTCATATTATTTTATAAATGATACCAAGAAGATAATATAAAACTTTCTCTTTTAATTTCATATTATTATATTTTTATCCTTATTTTTATTTTCTTTATTTTTCATAACACGTTATCAATATAATTTTTTTCATGAGGCATTTGATTTTTTTTGTTCAATGGTTTGAAGATCTTTCTCTCGATAATATTTTTATTTAAATATTTGAGATTTGAAATTCTTTTTCTTGATGATATTCTAATTCATATGTTTAAGTAATTAAATTATATTTTTTATCATTATCATTTTATTTTTCAATCTGCATCTACTTTAATTATGATATTTGTTTTTATATAGATTATAATATTTTATATTTGTTAAAATATAATCTAAAATAAATAAAAAAATGATTTATGTTTGCGACTTATAAAAATATAAGTGAAAAAAATTAGAATAATTATTATAAATTTTTTAATTTAATCATGTGTTGATAATAATAATGAATTTATTTATTTTGATATTATAAAGTTATTCTTTTATTTTAAATATGTTGATTTTTTTTTTAGAATTAACTCTTAATGTGTGGATAATATTTACAAATAATGATATATTAATATTGTTCATATATTGAATATACTCCTGCAATAACAATATCGATAAAAAAATTATAAAAATGTTATGAATTAACTTCATATCTTCTAGTTCAATCTCATTATTTAAAGTGAATGCATTAATACTTAACTGAATAAAATAACAAATCGTTAATAAATAGTTTATGAAATATATCCTAGTGGTTTTATCACATTTTTTAAAGTGAATGTGGTAATTTAAAGGTAAATATATAATAATTATTTTTTTCATAAGAATAAAGTAATATCATAAGAATACTTATTACTACCAGAAGCGGAATAAAATTATACAGAAATAAGAATAGAAAATGTGGACAAAATTTTTAAAGTAAATATTATCGATATGATATGAAGTAAAATTGGTCACATATTTGTCGAATAATAAAATATTTTATTGATATTTATCGAGTATCGAAAAAAGAGGGAAAAAATATGAAGATAAATTTTATTTCTAACAATGATGACCTTGATTATGATAATGTAGATATTGCTCATGTTGATGTGACAGATAATTTTTTGAAATATTGAAAGGGATAATTGATTTCAATATATATATTGTGAATAGTGCAATAATTCATATAATTCTTAAAAATGTTAAATATTTTTTTTTTAAAATGAGTGAGGCAATTGTTTCTGGTAAAAAAAATAAATAATTGAAAGCTTCAAAACAGCCAATATATTATTACAAGAGGAATAAAATTTATTATACATAATACATTATTTTCTTCAAAATCTCATAAAATATTAAAAATTCACATGATAATCCATTAAAAAAAAGAAGATTCTTCAAGTAAATCAATTGGCTTTTGGTCAAAAGTTAAATATCTTTCATCTAAGATTTATTTTTTAATGTACAATATATATCATAATTGCTCTACCACAAAGTACTAAAATGAGTTCTTAAAAGAGGTTAGAAATATAAGTTGGATATGAATCTCCCTCAATAATTAAATATTTTGAGTCATAAATATGAGATGTATTTACTGCTCGATTTATAGATTATCATTTGATAAAATAATATTCTCAGTATTAAGGGGAGATAATAAAAGTTGAAAAATATAATAATATGAAATACATCATCATTATCTAAATTCTATAACAGAACAATGTGAATTGAAAAATAAATTATCTGTAAAAATTTGCAAATCAATTATCGGATGTATTTGCTTATCTAAAACGAATAACAAAATCTCATATAATAGCTTTTAATATTTCAATTTATATTGACGTCTCAGGAGAACTACTTATTAATATTAATGAATCTCAAGCATGCTTGAAGCATATAAAACTATTAGTTATAAGAATAAAAGTCATTGAAAAAGAAAATAAATAAATAATAAAGATAATTTTATTGAAAATACAGATACTAACATAAATATACTTTTTGAATAAGTACATATATCTGAAATTAGTAAAAACCAAGAGATATTGATAAATTATATTATTTATAAAAAAAAAAAAAGATAAAACTGAAAAAAAAATTATTATTGACTACTATTTTACATATAGTGTAACATATGATGATCTTGAACTATAATCTATTCAATAGTATTGAAATAGAGTTGATTGGCCAAAATGAAAAAATGCAATACAAGCAAATGTGAAACTGTTAGATACAAATAGATTTGTGTGCGAAAAAAAATGAAAAAAATAAAATTATAAAATATAAAATAATACTTATTACATAAAGGTTTTCATAAAAATCTGGAATCGATTATAAAGAGATATACTCTTTTATGATGGATGTAATAATATTTTAATATTTTATTAATATAACAATGTATAAAAGACTTGATATGCACCTAATGGATGTAGTCATAACTTATCTATATGACTCAATTGATAGTGATATTTATATGAAAATTCATAAAGGATTTAGGCCTAATTTGGCACAGTTTATGAAAATAGCTTTTCATATGAAGAAACGTTATTTTTGTAAAAGTGATATTTCTAAAAGTAATTAACTGTATGTTTGTATTTGGTAAAATACAATTTAAAAACTACTTATAAACTTATAAGGGTATTTTTGTCTATTAATGTTTTAAAATTAGCTACGCGTTTAATCTAAAATTCAGCTTTCTTGAAAAGCTCAAATTTCTAACTTATCCAAATAGTTGAATTTTAGCTATCTAGATAATTATTTTTATTAATTTTGATATTTACCAAACACTATAAACTGAGCCAAAATCAGCTTCTCACCTAAAAAAGCTATTTTTTTCTTTCCATAAGCTGTGCCAAACGGGCACTTAAAATGCTAGAAAAATATAATTTAAATTTTCGAGAAATTTATTCAATTAAATTATAAAGATATTTATATAGATTAAAATAATTTAGATCCATATGGTCAAATCGTCTTAGTTAATACTTATTCAAAGTAGAATATAAAAACGATACTATAAAGAAATTTGTATATGAATTTATCATAATTATTGTATATATTAATGATTTGAATATTATTGAAATTCCTAATAATTTTTCAAAAGTAACATATTATTTGAAAAAAAAATATGAGATGAATTATTTTAAAAAAATAAAATTTTATCTCGATTACAAATTGAACATTTAGTAAAAGAAATTTTTATTTTTCAGTTAATTTATACATAAAAGGTTCTTTAATGATTTTATTTATAAAATACATTCATTAAATAGTCCAATGATTATTCGATTACTTAATGTGAGTAAAGACTTTTTCCAATTGAAAAAAAATAATGAAAAAATCTTTGATCCTAAAATACCATATTTTATGCAATATGTGCACTAATATATTGCAAAAGAATGGTGAAATTTGTATTCAATAAATTCGTTAAAGTGACAATCTAACATATTTATTCATTAAAGAATTACCTACTACAACATTAAAGAAATTGGTTAATAGTATTAAAATGTGACACCTTAAAAATTTTAAGTGATATTGCAAATATGAGGAGTTTAATAATGTACTCTTTTTCCCTTAACCAAAAATTTTGTCTCATTGAATTTTCTTGATAAGGTTTTTAATGAGATTACGTACTATTTATAATGTGATAATATTGTACTTTTTTTTATTAATTTTTTTCCACTAAATTTTGACTAGTAAGGTTTTAATGAGACATATTATTTACAAAGTCGAACGTTCAAGGGAGAATGTTATAAATATATATATTATTGTGGATGTCTTTTTATTTTTCTTACTATTCTATTATTTTATATGTCCCTTCGTATATCTCATTATATCATTATTTGGTTTCTTTATTTGGTGTATTATATTTAGTTTTATTATATTATTTATAAAATGTAATTTATGGTGAATTTATGTTGTAATTTATGGTAAATTTATATTGTAATTTATAGTGGATTTATATATTGTAACATATGGTGAAAAAAAACCTTAAAAATAGAAATTTCTATTACTTTATAAGTGACACTAAGAAGATAATCAAAAATTATCTCTTATAATTTCATATTATTGTGTTTTTATTCTCACTCTTATTTTTTTTATTTTTTATAACAAAATTATCCTTTTAAAATAATATTTAAATAAAAAAATAAATATTAATATTTATCCTTAATGATAATTAAACATATTAATAGCTAATAACTAATAATAAATTTATCAAACACTTGCAATAATCAGCTATCAGATAACAATCACCAGCTATCAACTATCAGTCACCAGCTAACAGTTATAAAAAATAACTGATAGTTTACAACTGTTACAAATAGCTAAAACAAATGGATCTTAATTTTAATATTATATATAAAAAGTAAAAGAATTTATAGTAATTAATTAATTTTTTAATTAAAAATATTATAAACAATATATTACATAATTATAAAGTAGGCCATAATAGTTAAAACATAAAAAATCAACTATCAAATTACAAATATAACTTAAATTAAATATGAGTAAGAGCTGAATATGAACCTTCAGGTATCATGGCCTTTAAATTTTTTTAATAAATAAATTAAAAATTAATTAATCTGAAATCTTTATATTTTGATTAATTATATTAAAAAATTTATATTTTTTAAAAAATATGTTAAAAAAATTATTTGGTTTAATTTTATTAGACTATAAAATCCTTTCGTTCATTTTTTTTTATTAATCAAATCCTAAAAAATTAAATTTTAATTAAAATATTTATGTTATGAAAATAAATAAAACAATGATAATTAAAACAAGAATAAGAACAAGAATAAGAATAAGAATAAGAATGTAGAAAGTGAAGTATTCTATTATTTTCTTGGTGTGTATTATAAAGTAATATGAACTCCTATTTATAGAGATCATCTTCATCATATATTACAATATATAAAAATCAACCATAAATTACAACATAAATGGTGCAATAAAATTAAACGTAATTATAAAAACTTATGAGCAGTGGGATAGATGAATAGACATCCACAATTATCTTATGAGTAGTGGGATAGATGAATGGACATCCACATTTATCTATATATTTATAACACTCCCCCTTAGATGTCCATCTTTACAAAGAATATGCCTCATTAAAACCTTACTAGTAAAAACCCAGCCGGGAAAAAAAAAACTAGTGAAGGAAAAAGAGTACAATATTCCGCATTGCAAATGGTATACTGCCTCATTAAAAACATTACCAGGAAAATCCAATGGGACAAAATTTTTAGTTAAGGGAAAAAGAGTACAGTATTAAACTCCCCCTATTTGCAATATCACTGAAAATTTTTAAGGCGTCACATTTCAATACTGTTAACTAATTTCTTGAATGTTGTAGTAGGGAATACCTTAGTGAACAAATCTATTAGATTGTCACTTGAACGAATTTATTGAACACCAATTTCACCATTCTTTTGTAATATATTAGTGCGCCTATTGTATAAGATATGGTACTTCAGAACCAAAAATTTCTTCATTATCTTCTCTAACTGAAAGAGTCCTTATTCACATTAAGTAACCGAATAACCATTGAACTATTCAATGAATGTGTTTTGTATATAAAATTATAAATGAACTTTTTGTGTATAAGTTAACTGATAAATAAAAATTGCCAAATATTCAATTTGTAATCGAGACATAATTTTACTTTTTCAAAATAATGCATCTCAAATTTTTTTTTCAAACAATATATTACTTTTGGAAGTTTTTCAGGAATTCCAATGATATTCAAATCATCAATATATACAATAATTATGGCAAATTTATATACAAATTTCTCTATTGTATTGTTTTTATATTATACTTTGAACAAGTATTCACTAAAATGATTTTACCATATGGGCCCAAATTGTTTTAATTCATACAAATATCTTTATAATTTAATTGAATAAATTTCTCGAGAACTTAAATTATATTTTTATTTTAAATCCTCTAGGGATTTTCATATCATTATCAATTGAGTCATATAGGTAAGTTGTGACTACATCCATTAAGTGCATATCAAGTCTTTCATACATTGCTATATTAATAAAATATTAAAATATTATTATATCCACCACAAAATAGTATATCTTTTCATAATTGATTTCAAATTTTTGTGAAAACCCTTATGCAACAAGTCTTGCTTTGTATTTTACAAATTCATTTTTCTCATTTCTTTTTCGTACAAAGACCCATTTGTATCCTACTGATTTCACACCTTCAGATGTTTGGACTACTGGTCCGAAAATCTTACTTCTTTCAAGAGAATTCAATTCTGCTTGTATTGCATCTTTCCATTTTGGCCAATCAATTCTATTTCGACATTCTTAAATAAATCGTGGTTCAAGATCATGATTTTCATTCATAATATTTAATACTACGTTATATGCAAAATAATAGTTCACAACCATTTCATGTCGATTCCATCTTTTTTCCAGAACCAACATAATTTATCAATATCTCTTTATTTTTATTAATTTCAAGCACTTTTACTTTTTTAGGAAGTGTATCCATGTTAGTATCTGCACTTTCAATAAAATTATCTTTATTATTTATTTCTTTTCTCTTTTGAGAATTTTTATCCTTATAATCAATAGCCTTTCACGCTTCAAGCGTGCTTGAAATTTATTAATATTAATATATTGTCCTTCTAGGACGATAATACAAATTAAAACATTAATAGCTGTTATATGAAATTTTGTTACTCATTTTAAATTAGCAAGTGTATCTGGCAATAAATTTGCTAATTTTTGCAGATAAATTAATTTATGAACTTCTTGTTCATTTTGTTTTGTATTTCTCAACTTTTATTATCTCCCCTAATGCTAAGAATATTATTTTATCAAATGACAATTTGCAAATTGAACAGTAAATATATCACCATTAATAACTCAAAATATTTAATTATTGAGGAAGATTTATATCCAACTTATATTTCTAACCTCTTTTGAAAACTCATCTTAGTGCATTGTGGTGGAGTAATTAGGACATATACCACACATTAAAAAAATTATTAGATGATAAATATTTGGCTTTTGACCAAAAACTAATTAATTGATTTGAAGAATTTTCTAGTTCTTCAATGGATTCCCATGTTAATTTTTAATTTTTTTCATTATTTTTAAATCAAGATAACCTAACTTGTCATGCTAAATAATAAAAATATTTGAATATATAAACTTCTGGTTTACTATAAGATTTATTTCAATTATACCAATTTTTGTATAATATAAATGAGAGGAAAGAGCAGAAAATTTTTCTAATACACATTTTTACCTTAAATAATGCTTGTAATATGAAGATATTCTTGATTATTCTCATTTACTGTCTCAATATGATATTCATTACTGCGAATATCTTTAAAACTTAACAAATTTCTATGAGACTTTGAAGAAAATAATGCATTATTTATAATAAGTTTTGTTCCTCTTGGTAATAATATATTGGCTCTTCCGGGGCCTTCAATTATTTATTATTTTACTAGAAATAATTGTCTCATCCATTTTCAAATAAGAAAAATATTTGACATTTTTAAAATTGTACGAGTTATCGCACCATAAATCAATTATCCTTTTTAATATTTTCAAAAACATATTTGTCACATCAATGTGAGCAATATATATATGATCATTGTCACATCCCAATTTTAGGAAATGTGACGGTTCTAGGGTATGGGGAAGGCATAAGGCCACCTAAACCCGTAGAACCATATTCTGTATTTCTACAGAAAATTCGCCATAACTTCCCTACTTTTACAATCTATCCCAGGATTCAAATCCCTCTCTTCATATTCACAATAACACAACTTGCACAATCAACACTTCTATTCCCTTATTCATCTCATACTACAGCATACATATCACATTTAATACCCTTTTTCCAAATTCAATATTTTACATCTCATTTACACAACTTCATTCTTTTATATTATATTACTAAATTCTTCATTACAAAACCATAGAACTACTAAAGAAGAATTCATAATTATAAAATAAAGAGTCTTTACATAGATACAGAAAATTCCACTCCGGAGGAAGAGGGAAGAAATGGAATCGCCTCTATCTACCTTGCTCCTGAAAAAAAATATAAATCCACGAGAGTCAGATACGAATATCTCAGTGAGTAACAACATATTACCACACTTGTGGCTAGGTATTCAATGCTATATACAAGAAAGATAATGGTTCAATATACATA
>CANXYC010259622.1:0-50658 GCA_948193065.1 Aleurites moluccanus | reverse complement strand
TATAATTTGGCCAAGATTATTTTAACTTTCAATTTTAGAAAAAATATTTTTTAAAAAATATTTTCATATAATATTTATTATTAAATCAATTTAGTTATTTTTTATTAATAATTTATTATTTATTTATTTATTTATTTTGCTACATTTATTTTGGCGGGAAACACCATTAAATGAGAGGGAAAAGTGAAAACCTACTAAATAAGTTAGCAAGTTTCACTTTTACTATAACACATTCTATTTACTATTTCCAATTCAAGTAAAAAAAAAAACTTCAAGTAATAATAGCAATTGCCAATAAACACCATTGGTTTGTTTCTGCTTTGAATCCCTATGTAATAATTTAAGCTATTGAAATGATGCATGCTGAGATAAAATCTCAGCAAAATGCCGCTCTTTAGTTTGAAAAGCACATTGATTCTGACGTAAATCAAGAGACTCGATTACAAATCATCTGTAGGATTGTTGTTCTCTTGTTTGATTGATTGTCTGCTTTTGTTTTGAAAATAATAAAATGACAATCGTCTGCCGTGATGAAAGCCTTATCAGCTTATCTAATGTTTTGGGTAATTTGCATAATGATGAACACGACATTGGCGCGAGGAAGAAAAATGGAATTATTTGGTAATTGCTATCACGAACGTGTTGCCCTTGTTTAGAATACATGAATTCAGAAAAAGGCATAGGAAAAATTATTATCAAATTAAATTAATATTTTTTATTTGAAATTAAATTAAATTATTATTATAATTAAATTATTAATTTTAATTTAGTTTGATTCAATTTAAATATATTCGGTTTATCAATTTATTTAAAATAAGGATTTTGTTTATAAATCATCAATATTTTATTATAAATTTAAGAAAAAATATAGATAAATTATTGGTATAAAAAATTTTCAAAAATAGTTTAATATTATACAATCCAAAATTTATCTATTTTATTAATTAATACAGTTAATTTATATTTTTTCTCAAAAATTAAATTATTTTTTATTTATCTTTTAAATATGTGATTATATATAAAATAAAATCAAACATATTTAATTGTAATAATAGTAATATATATATATAATTTCGGTTTGGTTTAATTTAAAATCAAAGAAAAAATATTTAAATTATAAAGTAAACTAAACTTTCAATTTATTCTATTTTTAAAATAAATTAAATCAAATAAATTATGAAACTATCAGTTTTAATTTAATTTAATTTAATTGGTTCGGTCGAATTGGTTTTTACCCCTGCGAATCGATAACAATTATGTTTTTTCTCTTCAAAGCATGCAGGTTCAAATAAATAAAAACAAAAAGATTTTATCTATCCAATTAAATAATAAATTCTCTTTATATCCTTCGCAGTTCATTGTTTGAACAAAAAGGGTGCATGGCTCAAACTTTGCACTAAATCAAGTCACATGGCAACACTGTTATATTAATATCTGAAACAAGTGAGACAAAAATCAATCTACAAACAATTTTTTTTTTTAGAAAAAGTTTCAATCTATTCAAAGGTACATCAGATTAATTTTCAATCCATTCATAGGCACGTCTGCTTTTCCTTTGAATCATCAAATATACATGAACCTATCAATTGCTTAATTTTTTTTTTTCTATCAATGTCTACATAACCATCATGTTATAAGTTAAGGATTTTTTAGGAATAAGAATCACAAATTCTGTGTTTGTTTGATGTAACCATACTATATCTGTTTTATTTAACTATATATTTATTATAAATGACAAACTAATTTATAAATTCTTTTGATGATGATTAAAATTATTAAATATTCTTAAATTAAATATAGATATTCAACATAATAAGATTTTAGATATTATCCCTTCAAATTTTTTTTTTTTTTTTTTTTTGAAATATTAGAGTAAACTAATACCCACCATTTTTCAACTATTAATTAATCTATCATTTTATTGCATTTTAAAATATATCAATCTATATGCTGACTAATAAAACATAGTGTGGGAGAAGCATAAAGTGGGGATGGATGACTACCTTGTGTGGATGAACTCCAAAGGAATTTATATCGAATAAAAGGTTTAAATTCTAGAAACAAATCAATCCATATATATATCACAATTAGTGAATTTTAGTGACAGAGTTATAGGTGATAATGTTGGATAATTTTTTATAGTCACAATTTTAATTTTTTTTAGACAATTTTAAGTTTCAGTGACAATAAAAAAATTGTCTCATTAATTTAGTAATTTCTTGTACATATATGTTTAGTTGTACGTATCACATTTCTAAACCACTAAACAACCTAAAATAAAAAAATAAAAAATAAATAAATGTCAGTCTTTAATGACAATTGATATATTATGTTTGATTTGCAATTACTATTATTATTATTATTTTCTTTTTGCTACTAACAGCTGATCATGAAAATTTTGGTAATTATGATATAATTGAATTCATTCTCTTGCAGGTTCATGAAAGAAAGACATTGAATACAGATTATTTCAAAATTAAAATAAGGAGTTATAAAAGACAATTATAAGTTATGCAAGTAATGCTAAGCGCAATGACTCCAACTTTGAAAGAGAGAAAGTACTGAATAAATAAGTTTTGCAGATAAGAATCATGCAATCTATCTTCAAGGCTGCCAACTAACAAATTAGTATAAAATGTAAATATCTCAAAAAAAGAAAAAAATCTTCCCATCTGTGAACTCTCAATACCATCACCAACCAAAAATGAAGATATCTTCAAATAGAAGTCTGAACAATTAGGTAGAAAAGTAAAGTTATGAAAAAAATATTTTGCACTGAAACGGTTAGAAAATTGGAAATTCAGTTATATTAGATTCCTAATGCATATATTATATTACAATATCCTTGAAACTGAATTATAATCATTTTGTGAGAGATTTTCGCAATTTTCTACCAGAAATGTAAATTCAGGTTGCTTGACAACTTTTCCATCAAGTGTAGATCATTAAGAATTGGCATTTGCATGGATGTAAGAATTTGCATCAATCCAAGTCAAGATACAAATCTATAAGAAACTAATGTATGTGTGTTGTATTCCAATATTAATATATAAAACCACAAATAAATCTCTGTTCAAATATTAAATTGAAAAGCCGCACACCCGGCTGCAAAGGAAACAAATTAACACATATACCTGGACTTGAGTTTCTATTTCTGCATGCAATTCACAATCTACAAGAACTAGGGAATATTTAATTGTCATGCTCAAATGCTCAAAGATTTGCTCAAGTTTTCAATGCTCAAATATTTGATTATCATGCTTAAATGCTATCAACGAATGAATGCCATCATAATAATTCTTCTTCTTCAATCCCTAGTCTTCCTTTACTCTTTTCATTCTCCGCTTCTTCTTTTCCCTTCTTTCTCTGCATTTCTTTCTTTTTTTTCCAATTCCCAATGTTTCCTCATATTGATTGGATTCGGAAAACCATGGTAACCAAAGTTTATTCCGGATGCAACGGAAGCATTTAGACCAGAAATTTTCAGATAGGGATTATAAATGAACACTTTCCTTCGTTATAATTGAACTCCTCTATTCCCATTTTTTTTTTTTTTTTTTTTTTTTTGTCATTATTACTTTTTATCTGTCCTTAGCTCCAAAAATATTATACAAATCAGACAAAACTACATAGGGGATGCACTATAAGGCCCTAAGTTGTTGAGGTGTTGAGCTGCAAACTTTGCTAGGTCAAGACGAAAGTGAATACTGCTAGCACCAAGGAGAGCTCCACAAACCCCAGCATAGGGCTCCAAAGGCATTGGGTGAACCAAATCAATTGCTTCATCCAGCAATCCAGCTCGTCCAAGGAGATCAACCATGCATGCAAAATGATCTAGCCCTGGTTCAATATTGTAGACAGATTTCATCAAATTAAAATATTTCCATCCTTCTTGTACTAATCCCACATGAGTGCAGGCTGATAGAATACCTAGAAAAGTGATTTCATTAGGCTTCCAACTTTCTTTCTGCATTTTTCTGATACTTAATAGCTTCTTCTCCATGCCCATTTTGGCTAAACCCAGTAATCATCAAGTTGAATACAATAACATTGAGTGCATTGATACTTGTAAACACCCGGTAGGCTTCAACAACATTTCCACATTTCAAGTACAATGAGATTAGTGAATTCTGAATAGACAAATCATATTGAAAGTCCATCTTCACTACATGGGCAATGATTTGCAAGCCTCGGTTTAGTGTTTACAAACCAGCTGAAGCACTAAGCATGCTACTCAAAGTTAGTGAGTTCGGCTTCACTGCTTTCTTCAGCATTCCAATAAACTAACAAAAAGCCGCCTCATACTCCCCATTACTAACAAAACATGAAATCATAGCAGTCCAAGCTACATCATCTTTCTCAGGCATCATGTAAACAACTGAATGGCTTTCTGAATCTTCACATTGGCAGAAAATCCTGCAACCATGGTTGTCCAGGAAATCACATCTTTCCCCGGCACCTTCTGGAAGAGTCTATAAGCTTCCTCTATTTCAGCATGTTGAATGTAACCAGCAATCAATGAATTCCAAGAAACCACATCTTTTTGGCTCATCATCTGAAATGAAATATTTGATTTGCTTCATCCATACAGCCAAACCAACAAACATTGTGATAATAGAATTGCCCAAAAAGATGTCAAATTCAAATCTCATGTGCAAAATCAAACCATGCAACTGCATTTCCTCTGTGTATATTCCGAAATGGCCACAAGCTTCAAACATAATAGTTAAGGTCGTAGGATTAACTGCAACCACTTACTCTTTTCTCATACTTAAAAATAAACTAAACCCATCTTCAAAACAGCTGCGTTAATGTACCCATCAATCATAGCTGTCCAAGCAATGACATTTCTCATCGGCATCGTATCAAACAATCCCAACAATCCTCCCTCTCTTGCAATAACCATCAATCATAGAGCTCCAGCGACCTCTCTATCCACCATAAACTGAAAAACCCAAATTGCCTTCTCCAGTCTAACAGCCTTCAATAAGCCACTTATCATTGCATTGGAACAATAGGATCCCACCACTCAAAGGGCATCTTATCATACAACTCCTTCGCACTATTAAACATCCCTGCCTGAAGAAACCCAGTAATCATAACTCCATAAGACACGCATTCCTCTTATCAATCATCTATCATACCATTGTTCCTTATATAAGCTGTGATTATAGCATTATATGAAGCTGTGTTTCGGTGAGGCATTTCGGCAAACATGTGCCATGCTTTCCAATTTGTCCATTACAGTAAGCATAGAGGTGTAAGATATTACATTTTGATGCAGCATGGTTTGAAAATCAGTTCAGATTGCTCAATATTGCCATTCATTCCATGTTTTGTTATCAGGGTATTACAATAAGTAGACAAACTTGTTCAAAGTTTTACCTTTCTTAACGGATTTGGAGAGGGGTGAAGGAGGAGAGAAAGTTGAGTAGTGAAGGCGAGAGAGGCGTTTGCAGCAACGAGAGTTGATTCTTTTTCTAAGCATTACAATACCTCCCATAATAAACATTCAAAACACAATTATTAAAAAAATTTAAATTATCAAGTGTGACAAAAAATATTCTTCTACTTAATGTAAAAGTGGAGATACACCCAATAATTTCTCATGCATACGTTTCTTTCTTGTGATGAGAATTAATTATGTGATATTTTCATTAAATATTATTTAATAAATATTTATAAATTGAAGGATCAGATCAACAACACAAAATTAAATATATATATATTTACATGCATCATGTTAAAATTAAAATAAAAATAATTCTACCAATGACATTACTCCACGTGTCATTTACATATGTAAGAAACGAGAGAGCTGGCTTGGGTTCACAACGCCAGGTAATTGGGCCCCATCCGCCTTTAACAAACTTGATACTTCCACATACCTCTGGTAATTTCCCATATTACTCGGCTCGGTTTCTTCGTCATTATTCGACTCCATGCTAACTACCTGCTCGATCGGCTCGGCTCGACCCGAATCCCAAGGTTGACCGTAGAGAGTCCCCTTTGTTAGAAACTCATGAGCTAAATAGCCGGCTAGAAGCTGATTAGACAAAATCGGCTCCTTTATTTTTCCCGAGCCAGGTTGAGTTGGTGTCGGCTTGGCTAATTTTGTTGGGGACGGTGGAGACGGTTTCAGAGAATCAAAACCCTCTCTTTCCTTGCGCTTATTTGAAGTCAAAACACGACGGGGAGGAGGACGCATCGTTTTGGTACTCATTTTTATGTATTGATGCGTATGCCACGTCAGCAAAAATTAAAAAATATATATATAATAATTTTCTTTTTTAAAAAAAAAAAAAAAGAAAATTAAGGAAAAATAGAGAAACTGAAAAGAGATCTGATTTACAGAGGAGAAGAGAAGGAGAATTTTTTGGAGGATAAAAGAGATGAAAAAAAAAAAAAAGGTAAGAGTATGAGACGAATAGTTTGTGTTTATAGAGGTTGTATCATATAATTGTCCCCGCATCATATTGAAATTACATCAATGCCATCATGCTTAAATTACCATAACACCCTCATTAATTGTTATGTGTTAATTCTTATAATTTTTTTTAATTAATATATTCAACAAATGTTTTATCCCAATGTGTTTATATACTACATTCTTTATGTTGTTTAATCATCATTTTTAAACCAATACTCTTAACATAAATGGGTTAACTTGAGATTTTAGCAAAATTCATTAGAAAAGTTTAAAAGAAAATTACAGGGCCATTGAGTGCTACAAAAATTTACTCAAACATTATTACCATAAAAATATAACAAATAAGTAATATAAAAAGATTAATTAGACAAATATTAATACAAATTATATGTAAAATTTTTATACATCTAGATACAATCTAATAATAAATATATATTTATCAATCTCCTAATAGCCAACATAGAATATATTGGTGGTAAGATAACTTTTATAACGTAAAATAATGAATAAATATGATAAAGAGTTCAATGCGCTGAAAATTATGATAAGAAGAAATTTGAAATTTTTTTATATTATGTAATGATGATGAAAATTATATATATATTTTATTTATTATTTCTCTAAATCTATTTCATGTCTCGATCAACTCCTTTATATATATATATATATATATATATATATATATATATATATATATATATATTAAATTTAATTATGATATGGTTAAAATAGTAAAAGAAAATTAGTTATTAATTATTAATTTTAAAAAATTTATATTTTATGTAATTGAATATTTTAATGAATTAATAAAAATATTTAATTTTAAAAAATTAAAAATAATAAATATTTAATTAAGTTATTAAATGATTATTTATAAAAGAAATAAAATAATAATAATTCTTACATAAGAAATTATGTTGCATAGTGACATCAATGCTCAAGAAAAAGGAAATGATATATCTAAATCTTAATCTACTAGGAACAGAGAGTGAGGATGGTTGAAGTTTTAACACGCAGAGCCGATAATGGGAATAGTAAAATTAGCTCCAAATCGGAGGTTCCCATCCCTAATAATGAACAAGTGTAGAGTACTTTGGCAAGGTATTTTCTCAGAGGGTTATTTATACAAAAAAAATTTGGCATAATATTTTAATTTTGATAAATTAATATATAAATTTTAAATTTTTAACAAAATTTGTATTTGATCAAATTCTATTTAAATTTCGACAATTGAAACTGATGTAATAATTTTATTGATATTTTTATCACATCAATGTTTAACTAAAAAAAAATTTTTTATAATTTATTAAGAATATTATTTTATTATTTATTTATTATTATTATTATTGTTTAGACTAAAATATTTATTAATAATAATATATAAATTAATATATTTCTTTAATTTAATATATTTCTATTCCATTTCATTTCTATTTTTATATATTAACATAATTTAATATATTTTATTTTAATTATTTAACTATTAAAATTAATAGTTTATTTAAACTATACTTCATATATGTATTTTTTATATTATCTAGAATAATATATATATATATATATATATATATATATATATATATATATTAAATAATTTAAGTAATATTAATAAATAAAAATTAATATTTATAAATAATATATAATTATATATTATATATAATAATAAATAAAATTATTATTAATATTAATTAATTAAATTTTTTAAAATTAAAATATTATGCAGAAATTATAATTTCGATCAAATTTCACATTTTTTGTTTTTAAATAACCCTTTCTCAAATAAGGTAGTTAGGACAGTCAAAAGGCCGTATTGAGCTGAGATGGACTGAAGAGAAGGTTTTTTTTCTTTTTAATATTACATAAATATATTATTTTTTGATTTTTTTTTATTTACGGTTGCTTTTTTTTTATTATTATATTTTGATATATGTTTAGTATGTGTTGTATTTTTAAAAATATATTTTTATATATGTAATATTTTTGAAAAAAATATTTTTTAGATATAATATTTTTAAAAAAAAAATTATAACAATAAAAATGAAATATTTTTTATTTTTTCCAGTATTTTCAAAAAAAATCCTTTTTTTTTTGGAACAAGCCCATGGTTGTTGTCAGCTTCAAGTTAAATTTTGGGTGGCCCAAATCATTCAATTATAATTTTTTTTTTAATATTACACAAATATATTATTTTTTTATTTTTTTCAATTTTAAGGTTATTTTTTTTCATTTTTATTATTTTTTATATATGTTTAGTATATATCGTATTTTTAAAAAAATATTTTTAAATATACAATATTTTTAGATAAAAAATATTTTTAGGTATGTAGTATTTTTAAAAAAAAAATTCTAACAATAAAAATGAAATATTTTTTATTTTTTTTAATATTTTTGAAAAAATCCCATTTTTTCCCCAATTTGTTTACTCTCTCTCTATTTTTAATTTAATCCTCAGTTTTAAATCAATACCTAAATAATAAAACTACCTTCCAAGAACAATCCTAATGAAAAAAATAATAATAAAAATACTTTCCAAATTTGAATTGTAATCAATTCCTTTATAGAGCTTGAATTGTAAATTTGTAATTAACTAGTCTTATTTTTGCGCAATTTTTAAAGATATATAATAGTTTTAAGCTTAATGAATAAATAAAATAATAACATATTTTATTGTTTACTGAATTCAAAATTGTTTTATAAATAAAAATAAATAAAGTAACTATCACAATAACTTTTTATATTTATTAAATATCTAATAATAAAATAAATAAATGAACAAAATAATTCAAGTTAATTATTATTGAAATAGAAAAAGAAAAAAATTATAATTCAATTTTTTTATATATAAAAAATGAGTCTTTCATTCTTGAAAAAGAAAAATATTTATAGAAAAAAATTATTGAAAAAATTACAATCGAAAAGAATATAAAATTAGTTTTATCCTTAAATTTTATTGACCAAGTTATTAAAACAATAATATTCAGTCTATCAGCTGTAATTGGTACATCGGTGAGAAATACGCTCCACTCGAAATTAATATCAAGTCGTTTAATAAATTCGATCGTTGAAAATCAGACGAAAACTTTTTTCTATATTGAAAAAATAAACAAATCTCCATAAAAAAAATAATTCAATTTTCACAAATAAAAAATATATAAACAAAATAAATAAAAATAAAAATAAAAATAATTAAATTTAATATTAAAATCTTATTCAAAATAAATATAAATAGGATAAAAAGAAAATAAGAGGGACAAAGAGAAGGAGGGCGATGGCTAAGAAAAAAAGCTATATTTTTTCTTTTGTTTATTATAATTCAAGTTAATTAGATGTTTTTGATAATTTTTTTAATTAGAAAAATTAAATTTTATTTAATTTTTTCATTAAATGATTTATTCTTTTATTAATCAGAGTTAAATGAACAAATTAAACTAATGATAATTGAAATGTTAAAAAAAATTATTGCATGAAATTTATATATTTTTTTTTAAAGAGTTGCATGAATTTTTCAACTTTTAATTATTAGACAAAAATTAAAGGATATATAATTCGATTAATTTTAAAATTTTAAAAATAATATAAAAAAAAATAGAAATTAATAATTAAATAGTGATGAAATAAGAAAAAAATAGATTAAACCCAATAAAAAAGAAACAGTAGAAATTGATAATTAAATAATGATGGAATAAGAAGAAAATAGATTAAACCTATTAGATATATGGTTTAATCTCTAGTTTGAAATAGTAAAGCATTTGATAAAATATATACATATATAAATTTCTCCTCCTTGTATAGATTTTCTTTATACCATTTTTATAAAGGGATTAATGAGAATATATAGGCTTTAGCAAGGAGATTTTTATTAGAATAAAAAGTTAAGAAAAATCTATTAATTTAGAGTTTTCTTCTTTTGAACAATCTATTTAATAGAATTTTAGAATTTAAGTAAAATTATAAATATTATATGTAGAGTAAAAGTGAAATATATATATATTTAAAATTTTGAATATTGAAAATAATAATAAAAATAAAATATATTTAAAGAATGTGAATTAATAAGCACAAAAATTATGTGTGAGTACTTTAAAAAATAAAGTCATATACTCAATTTTGTTTTTGTTCAATAAAACTAAAAATTAAGCACTGAATTTTAATTATTGAATAATATATATATATTATTAGGGGGCGAGAAAAAATTGAACCAATTAAAAATTAAATTGAATTAAACTTAATTCCATCGATTCAGTTTAATTTGTTTCAAATTTTTTATAATTTCAATCAATTTAATTCAGTTCGATTTTCTTCAAAAAATACTTAAAATAATTAGACCGACTGAAATATATATATATATTATTGAAAAAATCGAATAACCAAATTGAAATACTTCGACTTGATTCTATTTGATTAATTTTATAAAAAATTTAATTTGATTTGATATAATTTAAAATTTAATTCTATTTAATTTATAAAAATTTGTAATTCGATTTTTAAGAATTTTCGACAGATTTTTCACCTTATATATTATCGGTATTGAAATTTGTTTTAGAAGTGAAACGTTGAAATTCAAATTTTTATCAAGAAATTAATTTAAAAAAAAATGAAAGGACAAAGGAGGAGTCCATTTCAGTAGGAAGAATTTCATTGTCGATGATTGTTGGTGACAGGAGGGCAAATTCACAGATGGCGTGGCCTTCTTTTTCAGCCAAGATTGTCAAATTAATGACGTGAATGTATTATGACTTCAACAACTGAAATATATTTTTATATGCACAAATTAAGTATAGAGTCGTATCTAAGAATGCTCGTAGGGCGAATTGGGAAAGAGATTCATTTTTTATCTTTATCATCGCATCAATAATTTTCTCTTATTTTTGTTTTCATCCATGTCTCTATCTCTGGGGATAATTTTTTTCTTTATACCTCACCCCTATGGATCCATGTTTCATATATATATATTTTATTTTCAAAATCTTATAATCAATAAAAAAAAAATCAGATTTTATAGTATGTATATGTATATATTTATTATAGTTAAAAAAATAAAATAAAAAAATAGTATGTGTCTTTATGTTTATATTATAGTTAAAAAAAAAAAATTCCATCTTAAATGAAAATAAATATAAAGAATAAAAAAAAACCTTAATAGAAATTGAGATGATTTTACTATTTTATGGAATGTTTATTGAGGAAAATTATTTGGAGTCTTAAAGTTATTAAATTGAGAGGTTTGATATGGGAGAGAAGTGAAAATATTATTATGTTAATATAAAAAAAAAAAAAAAAGGAAACTATAAATGGTGACTAAATCTAACTCTAATATTACAAATGTACATGATCAATTAATTAATGGTATTTATAAAATTACATATTAACAATTCATATAGAATTGGGATGGAAATGCTTATAAATCGGGATGTCCCTCTAATTAGAAAAAAATATATCTCATCATCGTCTTTATATAAAAAAAATATGGAGATTTTTTATCCTATTTAAGATAAATTTCCACATGAAAAATTTTCTCCACATTAATCTTTAAATGTATGTTAAAACTTATTTGAAAAAAAAATCATCTTAATTGATACATAAATTTATTGAAAATATTTTTCACATGAAAAAAATCTTATTATGCACTTTTTTTTTTTCCTATTGTGAGGTCCAATATATGTATATTATGCAACAAATATAGCACATTTTTATTTTTTACTATTATCCTTTTAAATAATTTTATTAGTATATTAGCTCAGAAATTATTTTTAAATTTGCCAAATTTAATTTAAATGGCAAATGATAAATTTAATTGAAACGATAGATAAAATAAGAGATTTCAGATTCGTTTTTCATTTTAATTAATTTATTAATTAGTGTAGAACTACCTAATTAATCATTTTCTTTCATATTCCCTAAAATTTTAGACTGATCTATAAAGCATTTGTTTGTTGGCTAGTACACATCAACATCATATCATGGGCAAAAATAAAAATAAAATATAGCATACCTTATCAAAAAATTAAATGCTAAATCTTTTTGTTATTATTATTATTCTTAGTATCTATTTGAAGGCTAGGTATTGCATTTATATATAGACTTATTTGGATTTGATTTTTAATCTCTTACATGGTAATGCAATAATTCAAAGACACTACATGCTGCTTGGTGGTATCAATGAAGTTGTCTGTTAGGTGTAGCTTGGGCTCTAACCTATCATTTTTAAACCAAAAAAATAAATTTATTTATTTTTTTAGAAAAAATAAAATTAATATTAATTAAAATGAGGATTATTGAAGATTAATAACATTGGCACATCTAAATCATACTTTCTCAATATATTTATATAGCACAAAGTTTTAATATGAAAAACACAATCAAATTTATAAAGAAAATAAATTACTCGAATTATAAATGAAAAGAAAATAAAGCGATAGCATATTTTTTATTTATGTATTATAAAATATTGAATTATTAATTAAAAAGTAAATATGTGGAATAAAACAAATAATAATATTTTATCAAATTCTTTAAAAATATCAATATTAATGTAACTTGGTTGTTTCATATGATAATAGAATATTCAGATTTAAGATTTATTTGGTATTTTTTATTGAGAAAAGTATTATATTAAAATTTTTATAAAAAATTATTTAATATCAATCACAATCTTTTGAGGTGAAAATACATTATTAATATTTAGGGTTTATTTAGCATTATGGTTAAGAAAAGTAGTTTATTAAAAATATGTATAAAAGATAATTTGACATACAATCAATTAATCATAATTAAACAACCATTTAAAAAAAAAAAATTACAACACTTAAATTGCGTTAGATAATAAATAATATGAATTAGTCAATTTGGGCACAGTGATGGAGTTTTTTTTTTTTTTTTTTTTTTTTTTGAGAATTAAAATTCAAAAAAGAAGTTAAAAGTTGTATTCGTTTATTATGAGTCTTTTACTATTATTTTTAAATCAAATAGGCTTTTAAAATTCAAATGCAATAAAATAACTAAAAAATTGGTGAACTGAAATTCTAATTTAAAATGAAAATTATAACAAAAAATAATTAAATTATTGAGATTTCAATATAAATCAATTTTAAAAATTAATTTATTAAAGTCGGAGAATTTATTTTTATATTAATCACTTAATATGTTTATATTTTATCAATGTAAAATATTTTTTTAATATAATATTTTCAACAATCTCTCAAATGCAACTAAGTAAAGATAATTTGCGATAAATTTTCAACAGCTCCTTAAGTGATAATTGGACTGAATCAAAATAATATTTAAAATTTGAGAAATATTTATACCAGAAGAAAGATAGTATGAAGCTTAAAAAATCTTTATACTAAGTAAAAAAAAATTAAAAATATGAGGATAACTCATCACGAATAAAAAAATAATTTTGAAACTTAAGAATAATCAATATAGGATTAAGAAAGAAAATTAAATTTAATTTAATTTATGATATAATGGAAAATAATAGAAAAATCGATTAAACTTTAACGGTATAATGAGTTTTTAATATAAATTTAAAAGAATTAATTTTAAAATTTAGCTTGTTAAAATTAGAAAGTCAATTTTTATATTAATTATTTAATATATTTATATTTAGTTAATGCGATATATTTTTTTTATATAATACTTTTAATATATATTATGAAAAATAATTTATTTTTGGGATTACACTCACTAATATTTAAATTAAATATTAATGTGAGGGAAAATATTCTGGGAGGGGACCATATTAATATTAATAGAGTATTTTGGGATAAAGAAGGTCATCATTAGGAATGACGACTTTATTGGACTAATTGGATATGTTATATTCAAATGAGATAGATAATATATGTAGTTTAATAAATAAAATAGAATATTTTTTTTTTAATTCGTGACAGATTTTGTCGAATTTGGATAATGATAATATTGATTTCAAATTTGATACGATTATATATATATTATATATATATTGAATATTTTATTTATATATTTTTATAATTTATAATTATTTTTATATAAAATATAAATTATGTTATATGAATATTTAAAAAAAATATATAAATAAATAAATAAATATATATATATTTAAAGAAAAATAAAATAAAAATATAAATGGATATATCAATCAGTTTCGTTCTGCTTTATTAATTAATTCCATCCAATTCGAGACGAGAAATAATAAAATGAATATTTTTATATTTAAATAAATTGAATTCAAATTTTATAAAATTTATTAAAAAAACTTATCTATTAAATATGATAACGATCCCATCTTGAATATTGCGGTGGGGGGGGGTCCATAATAAATTTAGGTTGGTTCCACGGTGTTTCAGAAGTTGCATTTATTACACTGTTGCTGCTATCATCACTATTAATAAGGATTTTGTTGTTATAATATTTTTATAAGAGTTATAGTATTAATAATTAATATTTTATTTATATAGATTAAATTTTTATTATAAATTTAATATAAAATATAAAATTTATCTTTTTTTTTTTTAATTTATAAAACATATTAATTATATGATCATATCTATATAGTAACAAATCATATTGTATTAGATTAAATTACATTATTAAAGATAAATTAATTAAGGGTAAATTAAGGAAAAAAATAAAAAAATACAGTTAAAAAATATTATTTCTTAATTTTTTGTAAAAAAACAATTATATCTATATAAATAAGATGAAAAAAATATTTTTTAAAAATTTTTGTGATTAAATTATTTTTATAGAATTATAATATTAAAAATTAGTGTTAAAACAAAAGAATATTTTTTTTATGAAATACTATATTTATTTTTAATAAATTAAATATCTAAATATTGAGAAAATAACTCAAATTTAATATCTCCCTAGAAATTAAAACTTTTTAGAAATTTATTTTTTTTTAAATAATTACAAGTCAGATGATTTGAATTAAAGTAGTAGTAATAATAATAATAAGAGCTAATGTGACTCTTAATCAAGAATTAGAAGAAAACAAAGAAAAAAAGACATTTCCTTTTTTACGTATTGAATTTTAGAGAAGTTCAATATATTATATAAGCCATTTTCTAGATAATAGCCATAGAAGAAGAAATCCAAATCCATTAAACAGAGACACACAGCAGAGAAAGAGAAATTAGCAATGGAGAAAAGAGAGAGCTGCCATCCTTTGTTGAGTGGAGGGAGTAGAAGTAGAATTACCAAATACAGCCATGGTCTCTCTTCAGCGCAGATTCAATCACTGGCTGCCATGTGTGAAACTCTTATCCCTCCATTGCCAGTTACTGATATTAGCAATGAAATCCCAGTTGATAGACACCAAGCTGTTCTTTCCTTCTACGAAAGTTCTGGGTCTGAGCCCCCAATCCCTCATGAGGTCAAATCTTATGTTTAATCCTTTTCAATTATTATCATTAATCAAGTTTTTGTTTGGTATTAATTTTCATGAAGTCTCTGTGTTGAGCAATGGGTTGTTGTTTATTTAATCACCAAATGCAAAAAAAAATTCTGGTGTTTTGTTTATTGATTCTTTTCTGGGTTTTTGTCAATAAATGAACATGAAATTCATTTGGATAGTAACTAAAAACAATTTATTTTTAAATGAATTCCCATTTCTGGAAAATTAGGATTGAATGTGTCATTCATTTTTATTGCCAAGTTATTCACTTGTAAATTTTATCAATTTCTTTAGAATTTGGCTAAAGTTTAATCAATTTCAAAGAATTAATATGTAAAACTGTAAATGAATTTTCATTCATAGTGACATGATAAGTGTGGAGTTTTAAATGAATTTTATGAAATTTTAAGATTGTTTACTTTCTCATTTGACAATGGAAAGCAGGTAGCAGAGCTCATGGTGAACAAAGGTCTACCAGAAGTTGTGTACATAGTGAAATTGGCTTTGAAAGTTCTGTCATTAAGATTGGGTACACTGTTGCTTTGTGGGTTCCTATGTTTTGATTGGAAATGGCCATTCCTTCATAAGTTTTCTGAAATTTCTTTGAAGAAGAGAGAAGAAATTCTCCAGAAATGGTCAAGACAGAAGTACTTTCTTCCTCTAAGAGTTGTCTTTCTGGCTGTCAAGATCTTCTGCTTGTACATCTTTTTCTCCAGGGTAATTATTTTAATATTGAATTTGGTTTTTTAGGTATCAAATAATTTGCTAATAATTTTTAAGAGATGGACACGAAACTTATACAATACTTATATAAAAAATGTCAACACTTCATAGCATAATTTACGAAAGAATGTTAAATCTATGAGCTTTCGCTTCATAGCTTTAAAGAGTTCCAAACATGATAGTGATGTGAATTTTTATCTGAATAAAATATGAAATACTATGTCACTGTTTTTATTTAACTTCTGCAAGTTCAGGAATTTCAAGATCAGATTCAAACTTTGATTTTATAGAATTCCAATAGGAATGTAAAAATATAGATATATCAAAATATCGATAAAAATATGGATATCTTGAAAAGATATTAATCTAAAATTTTAAAAAATAAAATAAAAGTATTTTACACTTTTTAAAGAAATAATAGATTTTAATAGTAGTTTTAAATTTAGAATCCTATAAATAAATTGAATAAAGATAAGCACTTGAAATTTCATTTCAATAGAGTGAATTTTTATTTTTTAAGAAATTAATATAGAGTGAATTTTTATTTTTAAATAATTATAGGGGAGAATTGTATAATTGATAAATATTATTTAATTTTAAAAATTTAATGAAGCATATTCATATATGAATTTTAATGGTATAGACTAATAAAAATAATTTTATCAAATGCATCTTGAATTCCTTTATCTTAATATTATATATTTAGTAGTTTCATTTGTTTATATTTATAAAATTATGTAAATTTTCATTTTCTGGAGCACAAACTTTTGAATTGTGTTTTATTTTATTTTTTCTGAAATTCCTTGAAATTTTGTTATATTTTGATCGATAGTTCACTAATTTTTAGTAAAATTTACATTATATAGATATATTTCGATAAATATCATTGATATTTCTTAATATATTGCTGAAAATAATGTCAAAAAAATGACAAGGGTTTTAAATATCACACTTCATGAAAACTCAATATATCGATAGATATATCCAACGAAATTATGATATTTTAGTCCATGCTACTAACTACTAACTAACTCATGTAGAATTTAAATTCTTATAAATAAATGTCTTATTCCTAATTCTCCATCTACAAAATTATTTTGGTATAGATGTATGGTGGTATTTTTAACATTAGAATTGTTTTTAAATACATTACATTGCCCACTTCTAAGTAATTCTTAAATCACAGAATTACCTCCCAATATTTTAAGAAACATGTAGAAATTATTGCTAGAATGAATTTTTTAGCATACAGAAATTCACTGATTGCACTTGAATGCTAACAAAACAAGCTGCAATAAAACCCAATATAGAGAAGTTTTATTTTATTTTATTTTTTGGTTACAGACTGATGAAAATTCACAAAACCCAGCATGGGAAGCAATTGGATACCATAAAGACAGCAGAGAAAAGTTAAAAAGAGGAGAGAGACCTCTTGACAAAGGGATCATAGAACTTGCAAATGAAGATGACTCGACTCTTGTCCAATCTCTCATCGGAAAAGGACTTGAAGTCACTGAAGATCCAGAGAATAAAACTTGCAAGATCAAATGTGATGTTGTGATTGTTGGTTCTGGCTGTGGTGGAGGAGTTGCAGCTGCTGTTCTTGCAAGCTCTGGCCAGAAGGTAATTGTTCTAGAGAAGGGGAACTACTTTGTGCCGGAAGATTATTCTTCATTGGAAGGGCCTTCCATGGCTGAACTATACGAGTCTGGCGGAATTCTATCAACTATCAATGGGAAAATTATGATTTTGGCTGGATCAACTGTTGGTGGAGGCTCTGTTATTAATTGGTCTGCCTGCATAAGAACGCCGAACAACATTATCAGAGAATGGAGTGTGGATCATAAGATTCCAATTTTTGGGAGCCCTGACTATCAAAATGCAATGGATGTCATAAGCAAGAGGATTGGTGTTACAGATAAATGTTCAAATGAAGGATTTCAGAATCAAGTTCTTCGAAAAGGGTGTGAGAATCTTGGTTTAAAAGTTGAATCAGTTGCGAGGAATTCCTCTGCTGAGCATTATTGTGGTTCTTGCTGCTACGGCTGTAGAACAGGAGAAAAGAAAGGGACTGATTCTACTTGGCTCGTTGATGCTGTAAATTGCAATGCTACAATCATAACAGGATGCAAAGCTGAGAAATTTGTATTGGAGGATGATAATAGTGGGAGGAGGAGTAAAAAATGCTTGGGAGTCATTGCAAAAGCTTCAAATTCAAATGTCACTAAGAAGCTGCAAATTGAGGCTAGAGCAACAGTTTCGGCATGTGGTTCTCTCTTGACACCTCCTCTATTGATATCTAGTGGATTGATGAATCCAAACATCGGCAGGAACCTTCATCTCCATCCAGTTGTAATGGCTTGGGGATACTTTCCAGAAAATGTATCAGGTATTAGAGGCGAAATTTACGAGGGAGGTATCATCACATCGATTCATAAAGTGGTCTCAGAGGGGTCCAAGGTCCGGGCCATCATAGAAACTCCATCTCTTGGCCCAGCCTCGTATGCGGCGTTATCACCATGGGTTTCAGGGAAGGAATTCAAGGAAAAGATGGTGAAGTATCCTAGAACAGCCCACCTGTTTGCATTGATTAGAGATCAAGGTTCAGGAGAAGTGAAAGCAGAGAGTAGAATTAGGCACCGGCAAGACCAGTTAGATAAGGAGAATCTTAGAATTGGCTTGAGGCAAGCTTTAAGAATTTTAGTTGGTGCTGGAGCTGTAGAAGTGGGCACTTACCGTAGCGATGGTCAAAAGATTTCATGTAAAGGTATTAAGGAGAAAGATTTGGAAGAGTTCTTGGACACAGTTACATTACCAGGCGGGATAAGTTCGAAGGAAGAACACTGGATCTTGCTCTCTTCTGCACATCAAATGAGTAGTTGTAGAATGGGAGCCACAGAGGAAGAAGGTGCAGTTAATGAAAGAGGTGAAAGTTGGGAGGCAAAGAACTTGTTTGTTTGCGATGGAAGTGTGCTGCCAACTGCAATTGGGGTTAATCCCATGATTACAATCCAATCCACAGCATACTGCATTTCCAAAAAGATAGCTGAATCCTTGAAGAATAAGTGATATTCAGCTTATTTCTAGAACGTCAGTATCTAATCTTTCGTAATGTATACAAAAGGGTTGTGTAATAAGATGTTAAATAAGTGTAAACATATCCCATTTCATCCTCTTCATTCTATTTCAAGTGAATTTAAACATTGTTTTATAAGAAAAGCACAACAAAAAAGTGCAGTGAACAAGCAAGGGTGTAAAATGTGCACATCCGTAAATACCAAGGCAGACATTTGTTAATGAATCCTTTGTTCTAAAATTTTCCACCTTATCATTAGCATTCTTCCTTGCAAGACATACAGGAAAATTGAAAAACAATGGTGCCTCTTGATTAGTAGGCTTGGGGCTCATTCATCACCTAGAACAACCAAAGAGATCACCATAAATTTGCTAACCACAAAAGCTCAACATGAAGAAGCCGTAAAAGGGGATAAAAAATTCAAAGGGTAATAACCCTCAACCCTGCAATGTTATTTGGCAAGATTCAAATACATTTGGTTCACCAAAATCCATCTGGAGAGTTCTAATAATTGAGGACTAGAAATTCATTTCTTGACTTCTTAACTGGCTATCGCTTTTACTGCTTTCTCTGCAGCATCATCCAGGTCTTCTGCCGTGATCAGTGTCATTCCACTTTCCTGCACACATTGATCATCAACGTAGGCAACTCTTAGGAAATAATCAACATAGACAACTCTCAGGAATTGATCAATAATGATGGGTAATATCAATTCCCAAATTTTACATTTACCTTGAGAATCCTTTTTCCTTGGTCAACATTAGTGCCTTCCAGACGGACCACCACTGGTACTTTTAGTGAAACCTTTATACAGAAGCACCAAAAGAAGTTAGTGCTTTCATAAAATATTCAATGACATAACTCACATGCAATAGAGTTTTATTTCTTCTTTGCGCTGGTAATTCTTATAAGAATTATCTCCCATGAAGCTAAATAAACAGACCTCTTTTTCTTACTCTTTCCCCCTTTTTTAAGTGAAACCTGAACACAATTTGATGCAATCTCACCTGTTTGGCCGCATTAACAATTCCGCTGGCGATCACATCGCATTTCATTATTCCTCCAAATATATTCACTAAAATTGCTTTAACTTTCTCATCGGATGTCAATATTTTAAATGCCTCGACCACCTGCCAAAAGAATTTCAACTTTTGACAAAACATATATAACTTAAACAAAAATTAAATTTCTTGGGTTTTCTGATGCACAATTGATATTACAGACATGCAAACTCAATCAGATAGCCAAAGTAGGCATGGAAAGCCAATGAAAAATGAAAGCAGCAAAAGCAAACAACTTCCATTAAATCATATTACCTGGCCTTCAGAAGCATTCCCACCAACATCAAGAAAATTGGCAGGAGTTCCCCCATGCAATTTAATTATATCCATAGTAGCCATTGCTAATCCAGCTCCGTTCACCATGCAACCAATTTCTCCATCTAAGCCAATATAATTCAAATCTGCCTCGGCAGCATCCACCTAGCAAAAGATAAAAAAGCATAGAAGAGATGAATTAATGGAGCATTTCAGCAAAGCTGAGGGAAATGCATAAGCATCAAGGAATCAAGAATAGTCATGCACAGGGAACATGTGAGTGACAGGTGCATGCACAAGGAATCGAGAATAGTCATATAAATATAACTTGGACGGTAATTAACAATCCTTTTCCTATAGCCATTTTTATCCCAAACTGATTAATCACCAGTCTTCAAAGACACTGGTATTATTAACAAGAGAAGTGCTTGCTTAAGATGTCAATCCTCCTCTTTTTTTATCCTTCCTTCTGACAAGAGAAAAATCCGAGTCATGGTCATTCTATTCTCTGAGTCATAATAATTCTGCTTTTGTAAATTCTATAGATAGTTTTCTTTCTTATGGGGGCATTAGTGTCTCTGTATAGGTCCAATTTTGGTGTCTCTTATTCATTCTCTTAAATTTTACTGATTAGTAAAACCTCAACTCAGCCTTAAATCCCAATCTAATTGGGGAAGGCTATATGAATCTTTCCATTCATTCTACTCAATTCAGTGCCGCATTTTCAAAAGGGTCTGAAGATTTTAAATCACTTCACTGACTAAAAAAAAAGAGAGAGAGAGAACTGAAAAGATATACTATATGATGGAGATATTTTCCTATAGTTCTATAGCAACCAAACCTCTCTAGGATCCTCCTGTGTTGGATCACGGAGATTAAATATTTCCTTCTGTCGGAAAGCAGCATTATCATCAAAGTTCAACTTAGCATCAGCAGCTACCAACTGTTTATCAGAAGTTTCTGCAATGGGATTGATCTGTGCAGAAAACCAAGATTGTCCACGTTAAGATACAAACACAGGAAAGAAAATGCAAAGCAAGTTACTAGGGTTAGCCTGTTAGGAGGAGGAAGAGGGAAAAGGGGAATATGGGGAACTAGGAAGTGATATATTAATTAAAGTTATGGAATGTGACATTTATACTCACTTCTAACAATGTGCAATCGCACTCGCAAAAAAGCTTATATAACTTCTTCACTTGCTCAATTGAATCATTTCTATCAGCCACCTTTGGAGCTAAACCGTCTACAACTTTTGCAGCATCTTCGTCAGTGATGCCCTTAAATACATCAATGGGCACCTAACATAAACAAGTGGTA
The DNA here is from genome assembly GCA_948193065.1 of Aleurites moluccanus. Classification (NCBI taxonomy): domain Eukaryota; kingdom Viridiplantae; phylum Streptophyta; class Magnoliopsida; order Malpighiales; family Euphorbiaceae; genus Aleurites; species Aleurites moluccanus. The sequence goes on along the minus strand of CANXYC010259622.1, from coordinate 28,417 downwards.
GATCAGACAAGAGTATATCAATCTAAAGAAGACAAGGAGAATGCCTAGATGTCCATGTTAAAACATAAAGGGGGCAAGGATAAAAACCTTAATAATTAAGTCAGGGAATTTCTCAGCAAGGTCTTCAATGCTGGTTCCCCCCTTTTTACAGGCAATGATAAGCTGAAAAAACAATAAACATACATGCATCATCAATATAGAACAATAATTTTCAATGACGTGTAAAAATGGACAAATAAATGGATACAGACAATAAAGTTTGAATCACTAATCCGAAGCAATAAGAACGATTTCAGACAGTGAAACATACTGGGCCAGAAGTTTGACGATCCAGCATAATGGCAAAGTACATCTCATTGATAAGCGATAACTTTTCACATAGGTAAACCTGCCAGGAGAAAAAAAAAATTCAAGCAACCAATTCTTGGACAGCCATAACCTTTTCAAAGAAAAGTTTGAGAAAGTAATGCAAGAAAATTACATCTCAAGAAATTAAATATTTAATACTCCAATTGACTGAATAAAATGAGCCATGCACACCTAGATAAACATCATGACATCAAGAGCTTTGAGCTTTTGTAGCTACAACCCCATGAATTTTCCAGACCAATGCACTTATGTAGATATAAGTAATAATATAACGGTAATTTGCTGTGAACCACCAAGAACAGCAATGACAAGAAGGCTAACCACCTGAAACCTTATAGCCAAATCTGATCTCCCTCCTTCCACCCAATGCATATAGATTTAGAATTCACGCATGTCATGTGATGGTTACAGATGACGGCTAGTTGAATTTCGTATGTGTGGGTTCACTTTAAATACACCAGATGGTAATGAAATTCTCTATAATACACCTAAACCTTGAGGAATGCATCAAGATAAATTTACACCTAAACCTTGGGCAATCCATCAGGATAAATTTTTCAATGGATTTGTCACTACAATCAGAATAGTATAAACTTGTATATAACACTAACCTTATAAATTAGAAATGATAAATTTTGACAGTCATTGAGCCAAAATAAAATTGAAAAAGAGTAAAACTATAAATTTTTCCTTTGTAAAGAACTTTGAGTAATGGTTAAAGTTTGCATTAGTCCCTACTAAAATCTGCCTTTATTTCCTCCAAAATTCAAAAGAAAATTATTTCAATATATGAAGCCATGTTCTCTGGTATTATATCCGAGCAATTTTAGCAGATGCAAGGATATGCATACAAATTCATCAATAGTATTTGTCAACATAAGTTCTACTTCAAAGGAAAATCGTGATGCCAAACCTTGCTGACAACTGGTATTATATCCGAGCAATTTTAGCAGATGTAAGGATATGCATACAAATTCATCAATAGTATTTGTCAACATAAGTTCTACTTCAAAGGAAAATCGTGATGCCAAACCTTGCTGACAACTTTTCCTTGAGGACCAGTTTGTTTGGTAACAAGTATCTGACCAAGCATCTTTCCTAAAAACAAGAAAAATAGGAGAAAGGCTCAGAGGGATTAACTTCGCTAAAAACATGAAAAATAAACTAATGCAATTATATGGGATGCAAATTTCTGAATCAAATAAAACAGAAATGTACTCTAGCAACTTGGACTCTGTAATAAATTCAACCTTGTCATTGATTAGTACAAAATAAAGGCTAACATCTCGAGCATAAGGGCAACTAAACCAAGGGTACTTGATTAAATTATAATGCATGGTATGCATACAAGTTCTAATAGGTACACATAACACACCAACAACTACCCCATGTAATAACCACAATTCATTTTACCAGGAACATCAACTCACATTTAAAGAAAATCAATTTAACTGCAACATCTGCCATTATCAGTACACAGGAGTTGAGCCTATCTTTAAACAATAAGAGAAATTACAAATAACCAACCAGAACAAACAAAGAAATAACCCAGAAAAGAATCAAGTTTTAATAGAAGGACAATCAAATCTTGATTACCAGCTGTCTCTTCAACCTTGTCAGACTTAACAATGTGAACTCCGCCCTCAAAGCCATTCTTAAATTTTCCTAAGCCTCGCCCGCCAGCCAAAATTTGGCTCTTAACCACCAACTGCACCATAGTCAAAAATAGCATCATCTATTTTCATGCTAGCAGTAAATGATAACTAAAAGCTAAACTTTCATCCCCAAAATATTTGTACAAATGCAAGAACAGAAAACCAAGACTCAGAGCAACAACTACCAAAGCTGGATTGAACAGTTTACTTTCCTCCTCTAATTTCATTTTTATATAAACAATGGACAAACACCATAAGACCCAGAGCCAAAAGTTTGCCTCCTTTTTCCACATTGTTTAACAACTAAACAGCAAATAATTTCAATTACATATCACAATGTTTAACAATTACCTCGCTTTCATTAGGAAATACTTCTTGAATTGCCTTTTTGACCTCCTCGAGAGATGAAACAGCTACTCCTTTTGGAACATTGATCCCATATTTGCTCATCAGATCAGCTCCCTGTGGAAGAACAAAAAACAATTACAATCCATTACCGCCTAGAATCAAACCAAAGCGTACAATCCCAGAAACTAGATGGACTAATAACAAGAAGACAAACACTTAGCAGACTTCATAAAAACGAAAGAAAATCCAGAACCACCAGTCCATTGGGCCAGAAGATAGATGTTTTTTGTTTGTCAAAAATAAAATGCACAAAACTTATAAATTAATATCAGATTCAAAATTTCGATTACAGGGCAATGAATATGAATATTATGTGCATGCGCTTGTGCTCCTTAGTAACCAAACACAAAATCACAGATAAAAGGATCTAAATCGATGCAGAAAATATGTATACATGCATATGCTTGTAAAGGAGAATAAGAAGAAGAAAATGGACCTGATACTCGTGGACGTTAAGACGGCGGAGTTGTTGCTGTTGCCATTTTCCTGCGACGGAGATGGAGCGAGAAACCAGCTTGTTTAGCAATCCTCTCATTCTTCTTCTTCACAGAGATCAAACCCTAGCGAAATGTTGCCGAGAGAGCGATAAAGAGAGAGAGAGAGAGCAGAGGACTACCGGAATCAGAAACGATCGGGTCAATAGCAGAAAAGGAAGACGGACCCTAGCCTAGCTTTATTTTTTACTTTGCCTTAATTTGATTTTAACCCCAACATTTTATGTATTTATGCGTATAAGCTCTGCCTCTTCCTCTAACTAGTTGACAAAACCGCACTTCGCGCGGTTTCAATAAAAAATATTTTTAATTAATTTTTATATATTATAAAATTTGATAATATAATTATTATATATTTATATAACATAATTAAAATAAAAGATATATAAATATAAAATTATTATATTATCACGTAATATATTTTTAAAATCAATCTCCTTAAAAATATTTTTATTTTTATATATTAATTCAAAATTTTAGATTACCAATCATAATATTTAGTAACAATGAAAATAATTAAAATATATTTTATTGTGTTATTTTTATTTATTTTTTAGTTTCATTTGTTCAAATAAAATTAATATATGAAAAATAAATAATATAAAAAATATTGAATTTTCATATTTAATATCCAATTAATTATCTCATGTTTATTTTAATATTTTTAAATATTAAAAATTATACAAAATTGTAAGAATTTATAAAAAAAATATAAATATAAAAATTTATCATAAAAAATAATCACGAATTTTCACAAAAATTACAAATTTTATAAAATATTTTAATTTTGATAAAATAGATCACAAATTTTTTAATTTTGACAAATTTTACGATTGACCAAATTTCAGTCGAGACTTCGATTGCCAAAGTTAACATAATAAATTTTATTAATATTTTTATCATCTCATAGCTGACTAGATATTTTTTTTTATTAATATTTTTGTTACGTTAATGTCTGACGTGATAAAAAATTTTTGAATTTTTTTAATTTATTAATAATATTTAATATTAATAAATAATAAAATAATATTTAATAATTAATATATTAATATTAAAAATATATTTCTACTAATATATTAAATAATATATTAATATTAATATATTTTTACTTTCTATATATTTTTATTTTCTATAGATTGATTTATTATAGATATTTATTTATATATATTTTTATTCTATATCTATTTCATATATTTATCGTATTTTTTTTTTATAATTAACCTATTTAAAAATAGAGAAGAGTAAGAAATTCTCAAAAATCTAATTAATCAAACAAAATTTTTAAAAATGAATCGAATCAAACTAAATCATAGATAATTTTTATATGATTAATTGAATTAAATCGAACCAACACATGTAGGTTCGGTTATTCTATTTTTTCAGTTTTTCAACAAAATAAAAATATAATAATTAAAAATATATATTTTTATATATATATATATATATATATATATATATATATATATATATATATATATATATATATTTGATCGGTTTGATTATTTTAAATATTTTTTGAAAAAAATTAAACCGAACTAAATAGAGCAAAATTTACAAAAAATAAATCAAACTAAAATCATAATTTAAATCAAATCAAACAAAATCGACATAATTAGATTTGATTCTATTTGATTTTTGGTTGATTCAATTTTTACTAGTCCCTATTTAAAAATTTTAAATATTTTTTACCACGTTAGATATTTATGTGATAAAAATATTAATAAAATTTATCATATTATAATTGAAGTGATAAAAATACTAATAAAAAATGTTTTAAAAATTTTGTAATTGAATTTCTCAAAATTAAAAATATTCTACTAAATTTATAATTTTCATGAAATTTCATTAATTTTTTTTTAATTAAAATACTGACAGTTTCTTTAAAAGAGAGTTTCTTTAATAGACATATAATAGATAATATATATATAATATATTTCTTTTTCTCTTGTAAATACACACTAAAAATAATTAAATATATTAATAAATTTTTATTAGTATACAATAAATATTGAGCAGCCTAGGGCCCACCTCATTTATCTTTATTCACAGAAACGTTAGGTTTTGAAAAGTCCAATTCAGAAGTCACCTGAATTTTGGTAATTAGAAATCTGTTTTCTTTATTATTAATGAGATGTTTTCTTTAAAAAAAAAAAGGAAAATTTAATTCAAAAATCAAAATAAACCACTAAAAGATTGAATAAAAATACATAAAAAAATACAATATAGTTGATTATCTGCTTATAATTTAGAAAAATTGGGTCACTTCACTATCTTTTTAATATTTTCAATTAATGTACTAAAAAAAATTTCAAGAAATTTATTTCTTTCTTTTATTAGCACTTTACTCTCTTTGATTTATCTATACTCACCGGTCCACCTTATTTCAATAAATAATAATTTTATTTGAATAAATTAAATAAAAAATAAAAAATAAATAAGATGAATACATTATAATATAATTATTTTATTATATTTTCTCATGATTCCTTTTTTCTTTCATTCAACATATTATAACTGATATCAACTTAAAAATTTATTATAATAATAACAATTATTATTTATATAAATATACGATAATTTTATATTTATATATTTTTTTTGTTTAAAATAATTTTTTTATTTTTTTATTTTTTTTTATGATGTATGAAAATTAATTAAAAATATTTTTTTAATAACAAACCACTCGAAGCATGGGTTTTTGAACTAAGTTTATTTAAAGCATTACACTTTTGTCCTCTTGTTTGATATCTTATTATGCATTCCATTCATTCATATACATACAATTCTACAAGCATCAATGAGGACAATTATAGGTGCATAAGCAGACTTTAGGGCTACCAGTGCAGAATCCGCGGCCTCGGGGGTAATTGGTGCTACATTCCTTCTTGCAAGTTTTGTTATCTTGGCAGTTCCAGCTGGTTATGCACTGGGAAGGCTCTCCTATCTGACAGAGTCCGCCTTCAGCTGCCACAAGAGAGACCAGCATCTATGTCATATTCTTGTCAAAGGAGACTATATGTGAAATTTTGGATCAGCAAAACTTTTGCACATAATCCATTAGAGAAAAATCAATTGCAAGCGTAATGTCATATTCTTGTCAAAGGAGACTAGATGTGAAATTTTGGATCAGCAAAACTTTTGCACATAATCCATTAGAGAAAAATCAATTGCAAGCGTTTACCCAACTTAAATCTACATGCCCGCACCGAAAGCATAAAATTGCAGGCTGAAAATATAAAAGTGAGAGGATAGATTTACCTGCTGCTAACAGGAGGAGGACAAGGAAAAGGCAGGAGGTTAGGTTTGCCATCTCTTCTCAACTATCTAATTAGCAGAATCTGCCAAGCTTTTTACTTATATAGGCCCATGAAGCTTATTTTGTCTACTAATAAAATATTCTTCCCCGTTGACTGATTATCCAATGTAATTAGACATTACATTTACTCGCCAAATCATCTCTAGGTTAATTCATGATTATAAATCAAGGACTATAAATTACAGTGAGAACCATATTCAAATGGGTACTCGTGTACCAAAATCATGAAGGTAAATATCTAGACAAAATTTCTAAGATATATCACATATCACATGCTATTTATCCCCTATATGTGGATATAGATGTTAACAGATTTCCTGAATCCCCCATATAAATCTCTTGCTACATTTGTTGCATAAGAATTGCACAATCCTATGAAACTTACAAAAGTAAATCCCACCAGCTAATTACTTTATAATAATCATGTTGTGAAATCCAAGGGAATTCCTAATCATTGTCTTGGGCCATTTAAATTTTAGCTTCCCATTTCTAACTACGGAATTTTAAGTCCCAAACTGTGTTAAAGAGTCCTGAAAAGAAAATCCGCTTCCCTATAGACCACCCAACTCTTTACGTGTGGCAAGAGCAAGAGAGAAAATTAGAAGTAGCAGTCAAGACACAAGTCAATGTAACATGGGTGCCTTCTCATTAGTTGGGGCCATGATCTGGCATCATAAATTAAGGGCAGCATTAACAGAAAGCAAAAATTAAGCAAGGAAGGAGCTCGCTAAACCGAAAATCATACATAATGGATGACAATCCCATATTCTCGTGTATTAAAACAACTATTTAGCAATTGAATAGAGCATCTATCTATTATCAACACTGAACAGTACATAGAGGTCAACCAATCAAGGGGGCAAGTACTAAATGAATATTATGTTCAGAAAGAATTAGGGGTCCACCATTTTTGTATCAACATAACAATACAGTCAGGTTCTTTGGATGTGTGAAACAAGGCAATCCTCTTTGTTCAGAAAAATATTGTCAGGCGTGATTTTTCTGGCAAATCAACTGTGTTTAGACCCAACATATCTATTTGTGAATTAAAAACCCACAATTCAGGAGTGTACCTATTTGGCATAACAATACCACTTGGAAAATGAAGCATTTCTCTGTAATCCTAAATCTTGAAAAAAATCAAACACTATTACAAAAAGCTCAAAGAATAAAGCGAGTTATTTTCCAATGTGAAAACCAGAAGAACTTTTCATAAATACAAATTGTAAAACTGTTGCATGAATAATGCATCTAATATAAATTGCAAAATTTACATGAATGTCCCCCATGATAAACAGTGAACTTGCAAGAATTAGATATTCTCTAAAGTAGGTTCCATTCAAGTACCTGAAAAATCAATAAGGCGGAGATAGGGCCGTATAATTAACGCAAGAAGGCTTCTTTGCATTGTAGTAGAAATGTGCAATCATCTGGACCAACTCATCTGCAGTTCGGAACTCTGCAAAGCCCATTGTTTAATTGTAAGAAATAATTAAGATATGTTGGTAGCAATTGAACAAGACCATGCCGCTTGTAATTCTGTAGAGAGTATTATATCTCACCTCTCTCCCTATAAATGATCCTGTTTCCTTGTAAAAATAAAATTTGAGGGCATTCTTTAACTTTAAGAGCATATGCCAAATCTTTCTCAATATTGATGTCTATCTTCACTGTCTGATTCCAGAAAATTCCAAGATCAACATGTCAGCTATAAAAAGGCCAAAAATTTAAGAAGATCAAAGGTCATTGCATTTATACACTAAATGTTTTCCGTAAACTAGAAAATTAAGGAATAAAAAAAAAACTAAAAATTGAATCCAAAAATTTTCACAGCAAAGAACCCAAATAAACAAGTAAAAAATAAAAAAACCTCCATTAAATGGAATCTTAAACAGTAGTTAATATTTGTTAAATAGAAACAATGGAATGCATATATTGTTTCCTCAGCAATCAGTAAAGTACAAAAGTTATTCACAATGAATTGGGTGAAACAAATACAAATATCAAATCTAGAAAAAGTATAGAAATTTAAACTGAAAAAAGAAATGAGATGTCAAATTTACCCGAGGAGGCAGTCTGTCCTTTGCACCCCAATACACTTTCGCTGCCTTCTCTAGTGCTTTCAAAGTGTTCCAGTTATCAGTTGCCCTGCAGACATATTTCAGCTTTGTATTAATTGTTCATTCACGCCCACTCAGTACTCTACTCCCATTCACATGGACGTCCAACTTAGGCATTGGTTACAAAGTCTTTCTTGTTCAATAATCAGCTCCATTTGATATGCTTGTATATTATTTCACATCTTCTTTCAGTAAAAACATGGAAAATAACCTGCATATATCTAGCTATGATCCAGGCCCATGAATCTCCATATTAGAATTTAGAACAAGAAGGTTTCTGCGTCTTATTTATGAAAATTGTGTTGTGAAAAATACAAGATACTGAGATAAACATCTTTTCCTACTTCAGAAATCATTTTTACACAAGAATTTGCACTCAATCAAAGACACAGAGAAATGCAGAAATATAAAAGGCCTTCATTTTACGTCTTAAATTAATAGCAAAAACATGCAATACACTTGTACTGTTTCAATTTTGTGTCTCTTAACCTAAATTTAGTATGGTAAAATAGCATATAATAGAAGATAGTTACCTGTTGTATCTCTCAAAAGCAAGAACAATTAGTGGGCTAGGATGAAAAGCAATGCTCTCCCACTCAAGACAGTTAATCTCATTCACCCAGTTATCATCTATCTCCCCTTCCCAGTCAATTTCCAATCCATCTTCCCCCACAACATTCTTGATTGGATGCTTCTCAAAATATTCTGACGCTCTAATTCCCCAACCCACATCAGCGTCCAATGGCCAATCTGGATCTTCCTCCTCAACCACCATCTTCTTTTTCTTTCCTTTTCCTCTACCAACATCTTGGGTATCTTCATATTCATCTTTGTCATGATTACTATCATCATCATCATCATCATCATCATCACTGGTTTCAGAGTCATTCACCTCATTAACATTGTCCTTCATTATATTTCCCATATTCTCTAAACCTTCTGGATTCTGCTGTCGAATTGATGCAAATGTTTGTTCAAGTGAGTCACGTACAAAATCTTCAACTGCAACTGCTTCACTCCTACGACCACGCCTTGGCTTGCGTGGAATCATTGTTGGGAAGACAGTTCCAGGTTTTTCATCTTCATTTTGAGCATCTATGGCTTTTGGACGGCGAGTTCTTGTTTTAGATTTAGCTTTGGGCTTCGACATAGTTTCAGGGGCAGGCTCAGAATCAGAACTCCTTGAAGTAGCAAAGCAAGGAAAAGGTCTTATACTGCATCCATAGGGTGTGGGAGTATGCATATATTTCCAACGGTGACAAGTGCTTAAACTAGGATTATAAACATGAATTTGAGGAGAATTTGAAGAAAATAAGAGCAAATTAGGTTCAAACTTTACTGAACAAAGAGGTAAAAAGGATTTTGGCGTAATAATAGGTTGTAGGAAAAACATTTTCTCCACTCACAAGCAGATATAGATCACCGTGCGTACACAGAAATTTCGTTAAGCAAGGGAATAACAAATATATGGTAACAGTAAAACTCTAAGGATAGGAAGGATTTATCTCTGAAAAAGAAGGAAACCCATAAGCCATAGGCAATTCAATATCTGTTTTGCTGCTTCAATTATTCAAAAGATTTACCATAACCCAGCAAAAGTCTCTCAATTTGTTCTACAGATGGTTATTCAAGTCTGCATCCCACCTAGCATATAACCTTCATTTAATTCCTATTAAAAACAATAACAATCAGCAAACAAAATTCAATGTAAAAAAAAATAAACACAAACTTTGATTTATACTTAAGTATCAATCTTAAGTTAAACACGCTAATCCATTTTTAGACTTTTTTCCTCAGCCATTTCCCATAAGCAGCAGTAAATTCACAGAAAGGCTACTAAAAAGATGATGCCAAAATCCAGAATCTTTAAACATTTGGGCAATAACACACAAATAAGAGAGATTACTACTTAAAAGAGCAAATGGGTTACAGATACTTAATATTAATATCCAAAAACATAAGTTAAACTCAAAATAACTTCACCTCCAAAAGGTAGAAGCACGATAAATGGAAACCCCTGTAAAAAAGTACTTTTTTCTTTCTGAAAAAGTTGGCTGTTGCTTTATATTTGTCGAGAAATTCTTGAAATAATCTTAAAGCAAGATTAAATGAATAAAACGATAAAATTTTGAAATGAGCAAAGTGAACGAGATATAAAGAGAGAGAGAGAGAGATACCCATGGCCATGGACGCCCCAGTAAGCAAAACAAACACACTTCCAAATTCTTCTTATCCAGAAAATACGGTGTCGTTTATGTCTTTGTTCCCCCTTGGCAATGATCCTTGAGCGACACCGTTTTTCATAAGCAAAAAACTCACTTTTAATTGGGGGTTAATTCAAAATATTGTAAATTTATTGCCATATTTTAATATACGTAGGTTTCATTTAGTATGACGAAATGGAATGGATTATGTAATAATATAATGGAAATGTAAATGTAATGGACATTACATTTTTTTATTTAGAAGTATAAATAAAATAATAATGTAATATAACGATTAAAATAATTAATAATTTAGAAATTATCAAAATAAGATATTGATTTTTTAAAATTGTACTAAATTAATTACTTATATTGAAATCAATATGGTAATGAAAATGATAAGCATTAATTGAATTAATTAAATTTTATTAGTTTTAAGTTAAAAAATTATGTCTTATATAATAAAAATATATATATAATTAAGAGTAAAATTACCATTAAAAATATTTTATTGTAAAAAAAAAGTAATTCAAAAGAGTTATTGTAAAAAAAAAATCTTAAAAAAAAAACAGCATAGATTAAAATTTATGAAATTTATCAAAATTTATATAATTAAAAATTTAGATTTTTCATTCCACATATTTATAAAATTTCATTTATTTATTTAAAATAAAAATAAAATTTATGAATTTTAGTAAAATTTTTGTAATAAATATATAATTTCATAATTTTTTCAAAATCTCCTCTCTTATAGAGATTTTAACAATCCTCAAAATAAAGGATGTGATGTATGATGGATTTTGTACAAATTTTAACTATTTTTTTTATTAATTAAACAATAAATTTTAATAGAATTTATGAATTTTTTTAAATATTTCATTCAAATTTCTCAATCCAAATATGATCTTAAGTTTTTTAATTTAGATTATAAAACAATTGAACTATTTAAAATAGATTAAAATTAATAATTTTGAAATAATAAATACTATAATATTTATTATGAGTTTATGACAAATTATAAGGAGGCTTCAATTATTAATTTTAAATTGTGTGTGTGAAAATATTTTAATTGGGATTAACTTGGAGCCAGAAATTAAGGGAGAAAATTTCTCAGTATGAATAGACATGTCAATGATAAAGTGATTGAAAGAAAAAGGAAATTAACTTCTCTCCTTTCACCTGTTAATTTTCATTCTCTCTCTACATATCATTTCACATAAATTAAAACTTTACCTTAAAAAAAATTAATTTCGATTAATACGTAAATTTACTTAAAAATATATTTATTGATTAATGTATAAGATTTAAATTATATTTTTTTCTCAAATTATCTCATTTTTATTTTAAAATGAATTATCACTAATTTTGTATTTACTCATAGCTAATAAAAAAAATAAAAGTATAAATTAATTATATAAAAGCTAAAATTTGATTTTTTTTTTTTCCTTTTATGTAATTTTCCTTTCCATTACTATTTTTTTTTTTTATTTATGGTCCCCATAAGATTTTTCTAGTATCCATAGAATATTCAACCTTTTGAGCAAATTAATGGTTTTTGGAGCTTTACCATGTCTATTCTTTATCCCAAATTTCTCTACATTTAGCATTTTCTACCACTTTCTGAAAAAAAAAATTGAAATTTATTTTTTGAAAATCTTAAAAGAATAATACCAAAACATACCTGGAATTGGAAATTCTCTGTAATTTTGTTTTCACTAATTGATAATTTTATTGCTATAAAATATTGTTTAGAATAAATTGTGTGCAAAAATTAAATTAAATTTTATTATATTAATAAAAAATAAGTTTAATTAATAGTAAAATTTATGTGTTTAAAATAAATTTTAAAATGATAAAATTAATTTGAATTTTATTGTTTGAAATGATTGAAAAGTTAAAAAAAATTATTTTCTTATTTTATTCTTTTTTCAAATTTTCTTTTTATTCTTATAAAAAAAAATTATGTTCTAATTTAAATAATAATTTTAAGATTTTTAATAGTAAATTTCATCAAATTAATTTAATTTTTATAAAATCTTTTACTTTATCATGATTTTATTTCTTTTAAAATAATTCATTTATTTAAATTAAAAATAAAATTTTTTTAAAAAATATAAAAATTAATTTAATAAAAATTGGTGACGGAATTAAAGATTATTCGTATTCATAGTTTGTCAAAAGTATCATTGATAACCTCGAATAAGAAAGAAGGTGGGGCCATGGTGTACCATTTTTTTCTCCCAATACATCATCTCTCCTTTTCTCATTGAATTTTTTACTTTTTATTCTAAATTTTTGTATTAATATTTAAAGAGATATATTCATAAAACTATTAATATAATAATATTATTTATACAAAATATATAATAATTTTATATTTATATATTTTTATTTCTATACAACATAAAAATTAATTAAAATATTAAAATCAAATTAGGCTTGCCATATTGGCTAATTTTATTGTAACCTTAATTCAAGGAAAAGATTTACATATTGTTTTTATTGATTTGGAAAAAATTTATGAAAAAGTTTTAAGAGAAGTCTTATGATGAATGTTATAACGTAAAAAAATATTAATTAGGTACATGTAAATTTTAAAGGATATGTATTACTAAGCGATGACATGTGTGCAGACAGTTGAAAGAAATTAAAAAAACTTTTCTATATCAATGATACGCAATGAATACTTACCTCTTCGTTTTTATTATGAATAAATTAACAAAATATATATAAAAGGAAATCTCATGGTGTATAATATTTGCTGATGACATTGTACTAATAAGTGAGACACAAGAATTAGTTAATAAGAAATTAGAGTTATGGATGAGTACTTTATAGTTTAAATGTGTCGGGTTAAGTATAATCAAAACGAAATACATGCATTGTAAGTTTAGTGAAAGTCGGAATGGGGATAATATGGAAGTTAATTTGAATGGAGTGTTACTAAAATAAAATATTAAAATAGATGCGTGGACATACTATAGTGGATCGCATTTGAAATGAATGTGTTAAAAAAAATATTGAAGTAGCTTGCATTAAGGATAAGTTTAGAGAAAATAGATTGAAATGGTTTAGACATGTGAATCGTAAGTGTAGCGATGCGTTGATTAGAAAAGTTAATCATATTATATTAAATGTTAGGAAAAAAAGTAAAGATATACCTAAACTAATTTGGGGGAAGTGAATAAAAATGACTTAATTGTTTTAAATTTTTCTACAAACATAACTCATGAACGCTTATAATGAAAATAATATATACAGCCAATCCTGATTAATTTGAAATTAAGTTTTTGTTAAGTTGAATTGAGTCTTAATTCAGGAGAAATTTATAAATTAGACTAGTAATTTAGGAGAAATTTTTTATAAAATTTACTACTTTTAAGCTTAATTTATGTATATGTTTAGCCACTCCTTACTTTGTTCACATTTGAATAAATGAATATAATTGATATATATTGATAAACTTTTGGTTTAATAGTATTAAAATTTAGTAGGAGTCAAATTTATAAAAAAAAAAGTAATTTATATAAATTCTCAAACTATATATATATATATATATATAACTTATTTTTAATAAATTTTATTATCTTAATGAAATAGTCTCTTAATCAATAAGAAACTATGATTGTTTGATAAAAATACTGTAACCTCTTAACAACTCTTAATAGATCAGATTTACACTAGAATTTTAATGATTAAGTGATATTTAGCTTTAAATTATTCATATCTCTTAATCATTAAAAGACATTCAACTCTTAATTATCAAACACGACCTTAAATTTAAATTCCACTAAAAATGGAGCGAGGGTCAACCCATTTTATAGAAAATAATAATTGAATTTGAATGTTGTTAAAAATTATAAAAAATATATATATATTTAAAAAAAAAATTAAGGGATGATATTCAGCTCTAAAATATTCATAGATCTTAACCATTAAAAAATATTTGACTTTTAATTATCAAACGCGACTTTAAATTTGAATCCCACTAAAAATGAAGCGAAGTCAACCAATTCTATAGAAAATAATTATTGAATTTGAATGTTATTAAAAATTATAAAAATATATATATATCTAAAAAAAAAAATACATTTTTTAAAACTTCTAGTCATAAAATTTTAAATAATAAAAATTATAAAAAAATATATATTTAAAAAAAATCACATGTTTTAAAACTTGTAGTCATAAAATTTTAAATACAACTAAATAATATTTCAAATTTATATTTTCAATAATATTTAAAACGATATTTTTTCTAAAAAAATCAGTTTCAACTTTAATACCAAATATATAATAGAAATCTATAAGAAAATGGGTCATACACATATACATATATATATATATAAATATAAAAAAGCTTAATTTATAGGTTAGTTGTTTGTCAATTTTAATTTATATACTTATATAACCTAAGCACAATTGTGATTGATTCCTATAATATTAAAAAAAAAAAAAAAAATCAAGAGATGGGTCCAATTGATACACACGCACGTAATTATTTATTTACTTTACTACAAATGTCATATAACTTTAATATATACTAATATTATTCATATTCTTCACATTTATTCGAAGACTTTCCTCAACCACCTGACTTTTTAGCTGTTTTGGAATTTTTGTTACAACTTATAAAATCATAATTGAGTTTATATATGGTTGTATATTCACTTATTTATTCTCTATTATTATTATATACACACATTCATATATATTTCGATTCATTTAAATAAATGTATATTTATTATAAATATAATATATATCTTTAAATTTAAAAGCAATTATAATTTAGTCTGCGTTTTATACGGATTTAATTTTTATTTAATTATTTATTAAAAAAAATTAATCTCTAATATTATTTAATTATTTATAATTTTTTCATTGTTTTCATGTAATGGGATGAAAAGATGTATATATATTATTCAAATAAATTATTTATTTGTTATTTATAATTTCTTATTAGTGTATTAGATATATATATGTGTGTGGAACATATATACATTTTAAGTTAGCTTTTAGTCTCTCTCTCTATTTTTTAATCATATTGCTTATATATAAATTTAATAATTTATATAAACAAAGTTAAAATTTTAAAATAAATTAATTAAATAATTTAAATAATATTTTTCTCATATATAATTAGTCAAACTTAAAAATAAATACATATTTAATTGAAATTAAATTTTAAAAACTTAAATAATACTATTATTTGTGGTTTAAAAAAACTATTATATATGTTTTTATATGTGTATAAATGAATTAATTATTAAATATATAATTAAGATTTAGCTTAATATAATTTATAAAAATTTAACTATTATTATTATAATTCATTAAGTTTATAATTAATGATTTTAAATTATTAAGTATTACAAAAATATATTATTTTTATTTATATAAAAATAAATTTATATAATATATTTTCATTTCAATCACACATTATTCACTTCAAATTGAATAAAAAAAATATATTCTTATTATACATAATCATTTCTTTATTTCTCTAAATTTTATTATTATATAATACCAGTCAAATACGTATGTACTGCGCTGCTATAAAACTATATTAATGTATTCATTTATTTTAAAATTTTTATTTATTTTTTATATTATCTTAAAAATAAGATAAAAGTAATTAAGTTTTATGTGTGTATGTTGTTTATAAAAAAAAAAAAAAAATTACTCCATATAATAGAAATGTACTTACCTTTACATATTGTATAATAAAAAAATATTAAATGGCAATAATATGTAAAAAAAAATTGGTATTATTAATATAAAAAACTATTATTATTTATTAGATATTGTTTTCTAATTTCTTTTTCTTTTCCGCACGTATATTAACATGTGTATATGTATATTTATAGTCATCATATGTATAATAAAATGTATGTAACTAATAGTACTGTTTAAAGTAATATTTGAAAGAAAAAAATTATTGTAAAAACTAATTATTAGAATTATTTTATAATTTAGAATTTTATAATACATATATATATATGTATTATAAATACATAATAAAATATATTAATTAACATTGTATTATTAAATTAATTTTTCTAACGAATATCCTTTAAAAATAATTATTTTATATAAAAATAAGAATTTTTTTTTTAATAAAGTTGTATTTCATTATAATCACTACTATTCTTAATGATACTATTCTTAATGATAAGTAAAATTTCAAGATTTTAAAATTTTATTCATTTATTTTATTTTTAAATTTATTTATTTAAAATTATTTAATTTTTAATTTTTAACGAGCATTTTAAAAACTTGTTAAAAACTCGTTATTAAATTTATAAATAAATTTACTGTGTTATCAATTAAATTTATTACTAATTAAATTATTTTTTAACATTCAATTTATTTGAAATCAATTGAACTTAATTACTTTAATTTAATGAGGTAGCCAAATTGTGTGCATTAATTCTCTATGTTTTAGGCTTATAAATTAGTTTATAGAGGAATGAAGTTTAATTTAGGAGTGTTTGTGAGTTTAGTTAGTGTGATTTTATTATTATATTCAATTTAATTTATAAATTACGGATTAAAAATTTATTAATTTAATTTAATTTAAAAAAATTAAAATTAATTCATAATTACATATTGGATTTGATTAAATTATGCAGTTTAATATAATATAATTTTTTTTATTAATTATTATTTTATAAAAAAATAAAATATATTAATATATTCAATCATAATATAAAAGATATAATAATATAAAATCAAAGGCTATATATCTTATTTTTAAAATATGAGAAAAATTATAATATGATGTCAATATCATGAGTTCTAAAAGGTATAATAATATAAAATCAAAGGAGATATAATTTATTTTTAAAATATGAGAAAAATTAAAATAATATATCAAATATCATAACTTAAATAATATTTAAAAATATAATTTTTTTTTTATTTCAAATCTAAAATTTTTAAAGAGATGCAATGATAAATTATTAAAAAAATCCTTAAATTTAAGAAAACATGCATTTTACTTTTATTATTTATTATAAAATAACTTAAATTTAATTTTTATTTTATTAAATTAAAATATATATTTTAATGTATTTTTTTTTCTTGACTTATAGAAAGAGTAATGAAGATGTAATTTTTTTATTTTTTAAATAATATATAAAAACTAAAAATTATGTATATTTTTTATAAAGTAAAAGAGTTTCTCAGTATATTTAAATATAATTTTACAAATTAATTTTTACTTATTAATACTTATTTTATTTAATATTAATATTCATATATAATTATTATAAATATTAAATTAATTTAAATTTTTTAACTTGGATTATATAAATATGTTATCACTAATTATAAATGAATATATTATATATATAAGTTTCGGTTGGATTGATTTATAAATTGACACACATAATATTTAATCTAATATATAAAATATAGATTAAATTTTTTTTAAATCAACACAATTTACAATACTTATAAATCACAATTTAATTACGAATTAAATTAAATTGAGTCAAATTAAATGATTTATAAACACCCCTACTCTATCTAACTAAACAAAGCATGAAAGAATGAGAAATCTTTTAATTTTGACTTGCAAAATTTGTGGCCATTAAACAAGGAAGACCCATATGTAAGTTGAATCATATTGCCAATTAAATTAATTCAACTTTTCACGATTCTCATATGCTAATTTTATTCTTATATTTTCAAATTAAATATTTATCTAACTATTCCCACTTTCAATTATTATCTTTATTTTTTATTTTTTGGGAAAATTCATATGAATAATAAATTAGAGTAATTAAATATTTAGAAAAAAAAAAAAAAGGAAAATTTCATCAAATATATACTGAAGATCAGATCTAAATACATGCATGTCTCAACAACACAAAATCCCTAAACCAATTCTTAATCTTTCCATCAAACTTTCATTTTCTACACAGAGAGCTCTTTCACAACCCACCTCAAGAACCTCAGACCCAATGGATTTGATCCACGTGTCCCGAAAACAATCCCACACATTCACATCTGTAGGAAGCGAGCGAGCTGGCTTGGATTGACAACGCCAGGTAAGTGGGCCCCTTCAGCCTTCAACAAACTTGATACTTCCACGTACCTTTGATAATTTTCCTTATTCGGCTTGGCTTCTTTGGCTTTCTGACTCAGCTTAGTCTTCAAGCCAGTTACTGTCGCTTCTGCTCGAGTCGGGTTCCACGGTTGACCAAAGAGTGTGCCCTCAGTGAGATATTCGTGGGCTAAATATCCAGCTAGGAGTTGATTAGACGAGACCGAGACTGGCTCAGATAGGTGTCCTGGTTCGGAGCCGAGCTGATGTTGTATTGTCGGCTTGGGTAATTTTGTTGGTGGTGCAGGTGGTGGCGGTGGAGACGGCTTCAGGGAATCAAAACCCTCTCTTTCTTTCCGCTTATTTGACGTCAAAACCCGACGAGGAGGTAAACGCATCGTTTTGGTATTCATTTTTGACGTATTGATGCATGCCACGTTAGCAACAAAGCACTTAAATCTAATCCAGAAATTGTAAAAGACAACAAATATAAAAACAAAAACTAATAATTAATAAATAAAAAAGTAAAAAAAAAAAAAAACAGCACTTAAAAAGTAAAAAAGATTAAAAAATAAAAAGTAAAAAAAAAATAATTTTTTAATAAAAAAATTTCCAGCGGCAACAAGAATTAGAGATTGATAAATGGCAGAGAGAGAGAGACAGAGAGAAAGAGAGAGAGAAATTTTGAAAGGAAGAAGGAAACAGAAATCAGAGAATGAAACGAAGACAGTATGAGTTTGTATTTATAGAACCATTGTTAAATAATTACCCTTCATATCAGATCAAATTTACATAAATGCCATGCTCTTCAATTACCATAATACCCTCTCCTTTATTAATCTTGTTTTGTTACGTTTTTTTCCATTTAAGGTTTTGGCTATGAAAGCGAGAAGGAATAAATTCCTGTTTAGTCACAAAGGATTTGTAAGACATGAGTTTTACCTAACTCTTTCATTTCCATTTTCTATTAATTGTATAATTTTTAATGTAATTATAGATTTTTAATTATCAAAATTAAACATCTTATTATTGAAAATCTACCTGATACTATTATTTAATAGAATGTTTATTGCGTATTGATATTTTATTTATCAACTCACCGAGTCAAACAGATATTATTATTTAATATGAGTATTAATTAAATATTGATATTTTATTTATCGGCTTACCAAGTATTTGATCCAATTAGACTTAATCTGAGTATGGTAAGTATTATTAGATTAATTTTTATTAAACGAGTCAAATAATTATTAAAATTTAAATTTAAAATTGGATTTTGATTGATTAAGAAAACTAAAAAAAAATAAATTTCATTTATATATTTTTTTATTGTAATTACTCTAACTTATTAATTTTTATTTTTATTTTTATTTCTTGAATATATTAAATAGAAGATATGAAGAAAAAATAAAAAAATGCATGTAGGAGTGAAAATGGAATAAAAAATGTTAAAAATACAAATGATGCAAAAATATAAAATAATAAAAAATAGGGAATACTCACGTCCAAAAGCATATTATACTCAACTTGAACCCAAAATAATGAGTTATATGATTAATTTTTTTAGCATGTCATATGTGATATGCCCATTCCTAGTTAACAAATCAAACTACTAGTAAATACTTTTGACTCCATTGATAAAATAGTAAAAATTGTCAAATTTATAATTTCACACAACAAGGAATCATAGTTCATGCATAAATGTCATTTGATTATTAATCAATTTTTAAAAAAACTTTTTAATGCATCCTAATATAATTTTAAATTCAATTTTTTGCTTTATCGAGTTTATTTATATTTAAATTATATATTAATAAAAAATAATTAAATTTTTTTATTAGTGATTAAATCAAATTAAAAAATTTTATTTATTTAAAATATTCGATTCAATCTTGTAACAAATTCAACCCGATTTGAATCAAAATAATGAGTTAAATGATTAAATTTCTTAGCATATTATGCCCATTTATAATATTAACAGATCAAGCTACTAGTAAATTATAAATATTTTAAGATTAATTATAAAATTCATTTATTTTCGTTTCATTGGAAAACATAATTTTATTTTATTAATAAAAATTATTTATTAATAAATGAATTCCATATAAATTTATTTCAATAAGTATACAAGTTTTTAATTAATAAAATAAAAAGGATTTAGAAATTAAAATGAAACCTTTTAGTAATTGTATCAAATTTCAATAATTTTGATAATTTATCCCTTGTATATCTATTTTATGTTACATATCATTTTTTATGTACCACGTTATTTATGAAAAAATAAATATTCAAATTATTTTAAAAAATAAATGACGTAATATATAAGAAAAGTATGAGATAAAAAATGGTGTACACAAATCTGAATACAATTTCAATATTGTCAATTAATATTTTCAAAATCGGACTGATTAAAAAATTGGTGAAGACAGATGGTCAGTGGTTCGATCGAAATCGAATCGATTAAATCGAAAAAATGATATACATATATGTATATATAATTTGACATTTATTATATATATGATGAAAATAAATATAATTTGATATTTATTATTTTTGATTAAAAATAAAAAAAGTAAAAAAAATATGACCCGTTCGAACAAAAAAACTGATCCGATTCGACTGGTTCACCGGCTGATTGATTGATTTTTTAACTGGTTTTTGGGAATAATTTTTGAAATTGACCGGACTAGTTCTTGGTTTGGTTCTCAGTTTTTTAGTTCGACTCATTGATGGAACCAAACAATTAGATACTGTCAAATATATATATGTTTATATAGCTAATTAAAGTAAGAGGGCATTTGTTAATTTTGCATTTTGAATAAATCCTCTAACTTAAGGTTTATCAATTCCCATGAGCAGCTGTGACAGTTTGACAGACACCCATTGTCTAGTTGGCTACCTGACTTTATTTTCTGTGTTAAAGCCATTAGCCATTGCTCCCTATAATGGATTATGAACCCTCCCCACTTAATGGGGTTTATACCTCAATGGCCTTTTCAGGAAAGTTTTTTATTTTTTTAGTTCTACAAAATATTGCCATTGGATTTACAAATGGTTTAAATATTTGTTAAAAATACTATAATATTTGTTCATAAAAAGACTCAAAATATTTTCAACATTAAAAGTCTATTTGATGTAGTTTTCATATCAAAATTTAACTTACGTATAATTTGTCTCAAATGTATGGTATATATAATTAGTCTTTATTCCATAAATTTTTTAAAAAATAAAAAAAATTGACTAAACGTGTAAAGAATTTAATGGCTGTATCGAAATTGGCATGCAAAAGGTCAACACACTATCCTTTCATAAATTATTTAATTTTCAAAAATTCTATTTGAATCAATTTGCGTTTTATTTAATATCTCATTTTTATTTTATATAATTTTATGTATATCATATTATTATTTTTTTAAATATTTTAATAATTAATAATTTTTCATTTATAATGTGATGAAAAAAATATATAAAACATAAAATCAAACGCTAAATAAAACAAAGCGGATTTAAATTTATAGCGTATCACTTCATCTTCCAAGTTTTCTCGTGAGCAATGATGCTTGTTTTTATAATTCTTTCGTATGAATAATAATGGTTAATAAAATTAGATCGAATCAATCGGTTGAATCTAAAAAATTAAGAATTAAATTAGAAATAGATCGATCAGACTCTTTTATCTATTATCGAAAAATTAAATAAAAAATTAATTAAACTGGTTGATTAACTGATTAAATTAGTTAAATCAAATCAATTTTTTTAATTTGGATGGGTCAATTTTTTTTTTAAATTTTTTATCAAAATAATATTGTTTTAAATCAAAATTATGTCGGTTTATTCTTTAAATTTTTTTGATAAATCATTGTGCTTAAGGAGATTCGAATCCAAAACTTTTTTGAAGGTGACAAATTTTATTAATATTTTTTTAAACTTAATATTTATAATTATCAATTAATTTAATTAATTAATAAATTATATTATTAGCTTTTAAGATAATTAAACCTATTAAATTTAAAGTAGCCTTAAAATATATATATATATATATATATTTTTGTGATTTGAAATTTTATTTTAATTATTATTTAATATATTTGTTAACTAATGTGTATTAATTAATTTATTTTATATAATATATTTTATTTATCATATTTTTAATATGTAATATATAATATAATTATAATATATTTTATATTTATTACATATTTAATTTAATTATGATTTAACTCTTATTAAATTTTTTTAATGGCAAAATTATATAAATATTAAAAAATTAGAAGACCATTAGTATGATGTATGAGTTGAATTTTTTCATATAATAATATATGATATAATTTTTTTTTTTTTATAATTTTATTGAAAATTAATTATGTTAATTTTATTTTTATAATAATTAATTATTATTATATTATTATTTTAAATTTAATTAAATTATTTTTCTATTGTATAATAAAAAAATAGATGAATGTATATTTTTTCTATTATATAATACTAAATTTAATTATTTTCAGTTATATCCTTATTTAATCTGTTCAACTATGATTGAGCATCTGGCTTCCTGACTTTTTGTTTTTATTGATTTTTTAATCGATTTAATTTTTAAATTATTGTAAATAATAATAATAATATTTATAAATTTTTTATTCACCAATCAAGTCAAACATTATTGAATATTCATTATAATTATGTGTCTCAGTCTAATAAAGTAATATTAATTATTTAATTAAATTAAAATAAATAAATAAAAACTTTCACCAATTGATGCCTAATGTGTCACCATTAAAACGATGAAATCGAAACCACCGTACATTGACAACCCATGCCGTGAGTCACGCTTTTGATTTTCTTTGAGACGTGCTTGGCATATATATATATTTATTATTATATTATATTATAATTTATTAGTTTTATACATAAAAAAAATAGAAGTTAAAAGAGTCTTGCTTCCGAATCCACTTAAAAATATATATTATACTTTGTATAATTAATTTAATTTTTAATTAATTATTTTAAATTTTTAATTAATATTTTTAAAATTAAATTTTTATAAATAATTTCAATCTTATTGTGAAATTTTAAATTTTCCAGTTAAAAATATTTACTATATTTTGTGAGTATTTATAGATTAAATTTAAGTTATGAATTAGAAGTGCTAATTTAAAATATTAATATGAATTATAAATTTAATTAAATATATTTTGTATTTTTATTATTTTAAAGATATTGTGATAATTTTTCTATTAAGGGTATTTTGATATTTTTATGTAAGTTATAATTAATTGAACTTTAGAGAATTTATATGATACACTATTAAATGTTATGGTTGTAGTATAATTTAAATAGTATTAATGATCAATTTTAGAAAATAATATATTTTTGGATTAAAATAATTAAATTAATTAAATGGTGGATTAGTGAGCAATTAAGAATTAGAGTTTTTATTATCTTTTGGTGATATATAAGAATTAGTTTTTAAAGTGACAACATTAAAAAAGAAAAAAGGAAGAGGAAAATACATACCTGAGTTTTAGAAATTTTCTTAAAGTTTTCTCCCAAATTTTTAAAATTTTCTATTAATCAATTTAATGTGTCATTTATGTAAAAACTTTCATGTGAGAGAATATATAAAATTTAATTAAAATAATTTAATATTTATGTGTGTGACTTTTATATGAATAAATTAATTGAATTTACTTTTAATTATAAATTGGAGAAGACAAGTTATATAATATTAATAATCATATGATATATAAATTTGTTTGTAATATATGTTTAATGTTTATATATAATAATTGTCATTAGATTTTTTTGTATTAGAATTTGTTTATATATAAATTTACGAGTCATCAATGTTATTATTACTTTTATTATTTTTTATATAATATTTTTATTTGGAATGAGATAAAGACTTAAATATCTTATGATACTTGAGTTTCTCTTGAATTTTTGTTTTATATATTATATGTTTTTGGTCTGTAAATAATGATATAGTGTATACTCTACAGTACCTATATATTATATGGGATTTGGATCTTACATGTTATACGAGATTTGAATTTTATATATTATACGAGCTTTATGCCACACAAGTGGTCAGTTAAAACTCTCTTTCATTATTTATTTTAAATGAATTTATAAATATATGAGAATAAAAAATTATTTATATAAGTTTTATGTGAGATTTATATGTTTTTACGTTATATAATTTAAAAGAGAGTATTTAATTATTATTTATATTTAAATTAATATTATTTATTATATATGTGTTAAGTGTATGTGTACTTAATTGATTAAAATATTAAGTTCTTTCTCAATTTTTATATATTTTCTCATTAAACGCGTGATTTGTTCACTCATTAAAATTTTAATTTTTTTTACAAGTATTTTTTTTTTACAAGACTTTATCGCTTTATTTCAAAGGCAAGCCAAGATTTTAAAGATAGTTATTTGTAATTACTTTTGAAAATTTTTAGTTGATTTCTAAATATTATTATTAATCTTATGTCTTACTGATAAAAAATTATTAATTATTTAAATAGTACTTAAATAATAATATATAGATATAAGTAATTGATTAAATGTTCATATGCATATTATAGATTATAAATATAGTATTTGTTAGGATTGCGTGATTTGACTACGATATAACTTTACGTCAGTCGTGATTTCTGAGTTTGGCTCGACACCTATAAATATGAAATATTAATGAAATTTTACTTAAATAAAAATAAATTTTTATAAAAAATATAATTAATTATTATTTTTTGAATAAAATTTATTTGTAAAATTTAGAAAAAATTAACTTTTTTTTTTTTTATGAATTTTGGCCTTCTAACAGGAACGGAGGTAGCTCTAATCTGGATTGGCCTGGGCCACCCAATATAAAAAAAATCTTATAAATTAATAAAAAAAAATTTAGAAAAAATTACATGTATATTACTGTTTTTTTTTACGGTTTTTTTTTTTCACTTTTATTATTTTTTAGTATATATTTGGTATATGTCTGATATATGTTTGGTATATGTCGTATTTTTGGAAAAAAAAAATTTAAGTATGTAATATTTTTTAAAAAATATTTTTTGGTATTTAGTATTTTTTTAACACTAAAAATAAATTTTTTCTTATTTTTTCAGTATTTTTGTAAAAATCTCAATTTTTTTTTATATAATCTATTAAAATTTAATTTTTATATATTTTTTGTCCACTCATAATTAATTTCTTAAAAATTTTTATACTTATATAAAAAATTTTAATTCTTGACCCACTCATAATTAATTTTCTGGCTTCATTAATTAATATTTTAAGAGGTTGAATAAAAATTCCATTTGATTAGATTAATAAAATGCTTGGTGTGTTAGTTCAAATTATATATTAATTAGTATTTTAAGGGATTCAATAAAATTCAGGTTGATTGGATTAATTGAATGCATATAATTACATGAGGGATAAAAAAAAGTATTATATTAAATAATTAAAAAATTTAATTATCATATTTAATAAAATAATCCAAATTAAAAATTAAATTGTTCGAGAGTGTGTATGGCTTTTATATCAAGTAACTTGCTTTTATTAAGATAGTAATTGTGTTTATATTCCTAAAAAATAGAAAAAAATCATCTCATACTCTTGTTAAAAAAATATTTGTCATTATATATATTTTTTTCCAAATAGTTTTAGGATTTCAATTTTTTTTTTTTCCATTTTATCTTCACTTTATTTCTCCACTAACTATTTGAATTAATTACTTTTATTTTCCCACATTAAAATTAAAAAAAAAAAAGCATTTTCATTTTAGAATCGAAATAAATTAATGATTTTTTTAATCTGGATGTCAAAATCTTAAATGATAAATATTTTAAAATTGAGAGAGTAAAAATGAGATTAAAAAATTAAACTCTCATAAATAAGATAATAAATAAATTATTTTCTTAATAATTTTTTTTTTTTTTTATGAATTGTAGTTAAAAAAAAATTGTTGTAATGATGTTATTATATTCTGATTAAAGCCATCAATAAATTTTTCAAAAAATGCAGATATGATAATAACCCATTGCTATATTTATTCAACAGCTCATTGATACAAGAAAATCTATGTATAGAATGTATATTTATTTCACAAGTATTGCCCACTTGTATGCGAGTGGAAATGGAAATCCAATTTTTTTTTAATTTGACAAACCTTTACGACAATGCTAATTAAGATTTAAATTCTTCATTTCCTCTTGTCGTTTTAATTACAATATTTATAGATTAATAATAATTTTTTTGATAAAATCACTCGGTATTCAACGCTACTAGCTCTGATTAATTCGAATTCCAATCAATAAATTTAAAAAGGGCAAAAATCTTTCAGCATCTATTTTTTCTATTTATAAAACTCAAATTTAAAATTTTATTTAAAAAAACAAACTTCTCACTATTTAAATAAACGATCAATTGATTTCTTTATTAATAATAAGGATAAGGCTCAAATTTATTTTTAAAATTCAGCGAAAATATCAAATTTATACCTTTTCTTTTCGAAGACCCATATTTAATATTGAACTCTAAAAAATCAATAAATGCGATCCTTTTGACTTTACTCCATCTATTCTCCGGCTTTTTCCATCCGTGGACCCCACTAATGCTGTTAACGTGAACAATGCGCGTCAATAATCGTCTACAACTTGCCCATTTTGCTCCAAAACTCACCCAAAATCGTTAAAACATATTTTCAAACCATATCTAAATGAAACAATTTATTTATTTATTTTTAATTTTTTCCAAAATTTTTTTACATGTACTTGCATTATTGAAAATAAATTTCTTTGGAAAAATAAATTTTATTTTTTCTAATAAAAAATGATCAAAAAATTTAAATTAAAAGAAATTCACATTGTCATAATTAGAATATGTTGTCAATATCTTGATTTACAATTGCCTTTCTTGTCACCAATATGAATAAGAGTTAAAGCAAGAAATTTACAAAAACAAAATAATCTTCTTGTTGTCACATATATCAAGAAATTTACAAAAACAAAAAAAATATTATTGCTGTCATATATATGACCCTAGTCTGAAAAAATCAAAATAAGTTCCTTTGGAACTTGATTCAATTGTTTTGAGTTCCAGTCCTCTTGGAACTTCTTTAAACTTGAATCGACATGTTCCAAAATACATAAACAATTTCATACATTTACAAAAAGTTCAATGATAAAACAAAACAAAAACCTAATGTTCAAGGCATAGAATTTTGTTTCTTGTTCTTTTGCTACTCTCTTTTTGCATTTGTCTGCCAGTAATGCCGGTGCATCCCTTCCATTTTAAATCATAAGCTTTATAGGGTTGATTAGTAGCACAATTGACTTGTGACTCATCTCCAATGAAGTTGATATTTCTTTTGTTGGTTGATGCAAAAGGTCTAGATTGTGTCTATAACACTCAAAATTTTTTTTATTAATTTTAAAATGTTATTTTAATTAAAAAATAATAGTATTTTGAATAATATTTAATGAATATAAAAATATTTATAGATTATATAATATTTTATTATTATATAAAGTAAAAAAAAATTAGATTTTTAAATATAAATTTTGATATTATTTTATTATATAATGAATTATAAATTATTATTTATTTATTAATTATTGAGTTAATTATTTTAATATTTTAAATTATTTAGTGATTTTATTAGTTAATATTTAAATTAAGATTTTATTATTATTATTACATAATTATTATATTTATAATTATGTATATATATATTTATTTAGTTAAAATTTATTATTTATTTATAGAATATTAAATTTTATTTTTGAAAGAATATTTACA